>APFE031226936.1:0-25013 GCA_000404065.3 Pinus taeda
ATGTGTTAAGGAAATATAAATAAGCATTTGCATGGGACTACCCTGATATGAAAGGAATTGACCCCCAGTTATGTACACACCACATTTATATAGAAAAAGATGTGAGACTTGTTCGACAGCCTCAGAGGAGACTAAATCCTCATCTAAAAGATGTGGTAAAAGTTGAACTTCAAAAACTTTTAGATGTCAATTTTATCTATCCTATCTCTAATAGTAAATGGGTCTCTCCGCTTGTGGTGTTACCAAAAAAGAATGGGAAATGGAGAATCTGTGTGGACTACAGAGAGCTAAAAAAGCAACACAAAAAGACCACTTCCCTCTCCCATTCATCGACCAAGTATTAGACACTTTGGAAAGAAAGGAATTCTTTTCTTTCCTAGATGGCTTCAGTGGATATGGTAGAGAATATAACAAACTAATGCACTTATACTCATCTGAAATATTAATATCAACAGATAATAGTTGACTTACCACATAATTGAAGACATTCAGAAGCATTGTCACTGAGTCTTCGTCCTTCATGCGCAGGTTATATCGTTTCTACCATAGGAACAATTTGTTTGTCGAGGACTTAGACTAATACAAAGCCACTAACTTGTCCCATAAAACCTTTTGTTGTAGCTTCCCTTGAAACATTTACTCATATTGAATCTGAGACCCAATCATATTGTGCTCTTTGCTTTTCGATCCAACTTGGTCCAGCCTTCTCTTGACATCTCTGTTGGTGCAATACCCAAATCCACAAAAATTCATTGATCTCTGTCCACCAACAAATCTTCATTTTGAGCTTCCACGACTCAAAACTATGCCCATTAAATTTCTCGATATCTACCTTTGAGTTACTTGCCATTTCCTTTCACCACAAGAACCACTTCTATAAAGCTCCCACTATATTAGAGTCTGCCACAAGCTTAAGCCAAACCCCTTAGCCACAAAGGCATCCCTTTGAAGCCAAAACTGCTCTAATACTAAATTTATGATTTAACCATGTATAATTAATTGTTGCGAACATATTCTTAGCAAAACAAAAAAGATGAAATGGAAAACACATACATTAACACGGAGATTTTATCCTAGAAACCCAAACCAAAAAAACCAACAAGATTTTTTCAATATTTATTTCTTTTGTACATTATTACAATGCAATATATATCTTGCAACATCCATGAACTGACAATTCATTTACCTTGGATTAGAATATAACTTTTCTACCTTAACCAAAACTACAAAACTATGGGCAAAAATGTGCCACCAAATTGCTTTTAACAAAAATTGTGTGCAAAAAACCGCAAAAATAAAAAAATAAAAAAATAAATTGCATGTGTTGTTACCCCCTACCCATATAACCCCTTCTATGTCTCAGTGATTTTACAACGCATAGTAATAATCATGTAAAAAATATAACACAACCAACAAAAATATCAAAAAAAAATTAGATTATTAAATACACATAAACATATCACATTTAAAAAAAATTATGTGCTCCCTAGATATTTATTTCTAATTTTATTATAAAATAAAATTGGAGACAAAATTAGATCCCATTATTATTACTTAGCTTAGTACTTATTGATAACCAACTTCCACTATACTTTATTGAAGGGCAAGAGCTAACCAGCCTGCCATAGGGCATTAAATAACTGGTTAGCCGCTTGTCCTTTAACTTTATAACACACACCATTATTTTTCATTTATCTTGTTATCCGCACGGGTGTGTTATAAAGTTAAAGGGCATGCAGCGAACCAGTCATTTAATGCCCTATGGCAGGTTGGTTATTGAAGTGTATTGATCATTTCTTCCACTATCTTTATTGAATTGCATAAATCATTTCTTCCTAGATTTGATGTCATGGCATGAATTAATGTTAGAAGACATTTGGGTGTCGTGGACGGAAGTAAATAAATATTAATTAATGTAGCGCATGAAAAAAGAAATAACAAATCATTATAAAAACTACTCTACATGACACTTTCATAAAATTCAAACACCATTAGGAAGAATGACAAATGAGGATTGAACCTTAAGCTTTAATTCAAGTGTAATGACAAATGAGGATTGAACCTTAAGCTTTAATTCAAGTGTTCATATATTTTTGACCACTAAATGTGTTTTAATGAGATGATGAGGAAGGAAATGAAAAGTTAGAAATATATATTTACATATAAATTAAATTTGTAATTGTTGTTTTCATCTTTGACATGGAGTAGTTGTGGCTATCTTATTTGTGCCATATATTTGTTTCATATGGAGTTGTTTATAATGCGATTTTTTGAAGCTTTCGGTGACGGAATCCGGCGGAAGAAATTGAGATTAAATCTTGATTTGTTGCAATTAAAATGGTTTTTTAACTACATATTTGGATTCAGCACCCTGAAAAACCCCTGGGACGCTTTGATTGTGCAGAAACTAGCTATCAAACTTGTGATTCCAATAAATTGCTGCTGGATTTTGACCGGAAAAACCCACCGGAAAAGCTTTCAAAAAGTCGCATTATAGACAACTGTGTTTCATATATGCATGATCATTAAGTCATGAAAAAGTTAAATAAAAAAAAACAAAAAAAAAAAAAAAAAAAAAAAAAAAAAAAAAAAAAAAAAAAAAAAAAAAAAAACAAAATAAATAATAATAATAATAAATAATAATATAATAATAATTATAATTATGTTTATTTTAATTAAAATTAATTTTAAAATTATATATATATATATTAATTGTTTTATAATAATAATATTTTTTTATAACCGCAATGAATTTTTTCCGCAATCTAATATACGAGAGATGTAGGTTTGTTTAGAAACCATTTATTTGCTTCAATAAAATAAAAATAATGTAATATAAGTTAATAATTATATCTATTAATAAAAATAAAAAATAGTCTTATTTTAAACATTTTTATTTGGTAGGGAAATTTGACTTGGTCAAGTTATTGTGGTTTCTGAGCTCTAGGTTTATGAGAACTCGTGGTATTGATCCATTGTATTCATGTGAAATATAACATATTTGTTGAATTGAGGCTTTTGTGATCCATATTAAGTTTATGAGAGATTTTTCGGCGTAATCACAATATATTTCATTTGTCGACGCATTTCGAACCAACTAGTGTGGTTCATCGTCAGGAATTAAACCAACATAGATCCATCTTAACCTCATATCTACCAAGCGCTGAGAAGGATCAAATCTTTTAGAGCGAAAAGGGATTTGATCCCTCTTGGTGCTTGGTAGATTTGGAGTTAAGATGGATCTATGTCAATGTTACTTTGAAGAGTGAAAATTATTTTCTCTTGTTATTAGATAATCAAATGAAATGAAATGATATTTTAACGTCCACAAGACTAAAAATTGTCTATGAGACCACGAGTTCCCTATTTTTTCGTCTTTTGCAATTCAATCATTTTCTTATTCAAATTGATGATGAGTTCGTCTAACCTTCTAACAATCCCCTCGCTGAAAAGACAATGTCAAGAAACTGATGCTAACATATTCCCGTAACTTTCTCTGATGTCTTTGAACACATCACATTCCAAAATGAAATGTTTTTCCGATTCCACTACCCCAAAGGTGCAAAATGTACACACTCATTTTTCCCAAGCTTCTTTAGGCCTTTTCCACCATCATGTTTCACACTAAATAATCATTATCCATGTTCATCTTCAAAAGTTTAAGGAATTCAAAGACATTGATATATTACTTCGAGCGATTGAAACATGTGTAGTTAGAGCATCCAAATCATGAATTATGTCACTTCGTACTAATGATTTCCCCAAGAGCCATTCTCCAACTCAGTATGGTAGATATGTTATAATGTCGTGTCTTGTAAATATTTTGACTAATTACATTAAATAATAATAATAATAATAATTAAAACAAAATTGAGATAAAATAGTCAATTTACTTTTAGTGGCTTCTTGCAAAGTGACAATCTAATGTTGTTGTCCATGGATTCGTATATATGATCTAATAGAGTGAAGACTCAACCGCAAACCAGCCTATCCAATAACTTGGTTCGACCAAGTGCCAAGAGGTTCAAATCTATGAATGCACCAAAGATTTGATTCGCGTGGCACTGGTGGATCAGATTTAAGATGAGCTAGGTTAATATATAAAATGTGTTGCCACCTCAAAGATGATCCCCTGTGCGGTATATAAGTAGACGATTACCAGACATCTAACTTGGATCATGAAAGCCAAGAGGGATCAATCATTGAGACACCTCAGTAGATATACCTTCTTGGTGCTGGTCAAGAATCTAGAAATAAAATGGATCTAGATTAAAGAAAATGAATAGTCTACCCATAAATATAATATAATTATTATTAAATATTAATAATAAAATATTCAAAAATCAATAAAATTTCAACATTAAATTATATAAAAGAAAAAAGAACTAATGGTGAAAAAAATATATTCATATTTTGTTCTTGTATTTAAGAGATATTTAATTAAGGAAAGTTAAAATTAATGTAAAAGGTTTGTTAAATATCGGAAGTTTAATTTTTAAATAAATTGTAAAAGGTTTATTTAATTTTTCTAAATTACTTTATTATTGTTTAATGAGAAATGTTTTAATTATTGGACTTTTTATTAAAAGAAATTTACAAATTAATTTAATTATAAGAAATTTTCAAAATTCATATTCAATTTTCTAAATGTTTTTCTTTGTTAGGGTGAATGAATGGGAACATGTGTTATCTTGGGGCTCTCATACTCTTCCACGTGGTAGTATGAATAACTAAGCAAAGGTTGGATGATGAATTTTTTGGAAGAAGCGATAGTTTTTATTCTGCAAGCGATGATGGTAGGAAGTGGAATAGCTACTCGAGAAATGAATAGTAGGGTCTTGGATGGTAGCTTTCGCTTGGTCTACCAGGAGGGCTCCGCTAGTGAGCCAAACAAGTGTCGTGTAGTGGAAGAAGGCGGGCAAACTTGGGTAGAGGTGGGAAAGCGAAAAATCCAGGTGTTTATCTGGGATCTTAGGGCACGATTGTGTCAAATTCTGTGATTCTTTATCAGTTCTGAAGTCGTTGATGGTGTATTTGGATTACTCTCCAATTGTTGGTCTCTATCCACAAATGTTATTGTCTGTAAAGAGGTATACCTGCTCTCTTGGTTTATGTTCAGTGTTAGTGTCAATGCTTTTCCTATAAGGTGGTGGAGAAACACAAGCAATATGCCCTCGAGGCATGGGTGTGTGTATAGGGGGGTTGGGTCTAGGTGTAGTCCTTTTGTTTTCGCTCATAGACTAAGAGGTGAGGTTTACAATTGTAGTCTTAACTGGTTGGTGCCTCAGCGTTTTGCTTAGGTCGTGCCGACATGGTGTTGCAGTGAGTACCGAGGCGTTCTATTCAAATTTAATACCTTTGTCTCCCCAGTAGAGTGGTGGAGTAACACAAGAAAGGCATCCTTGAGGCCAAGGTGTGTGTATAGGAAGATTAGGTATGGTTTTTTCCCTCTTCTTGAAGTTTGTAAATTGGGCAGTGAGTTTTACTTTTCTCGTTGTCACTTGTTGGTGTCTCAACGTTTTTCTTAGGTCATGTCCACCTAGTGTTGTAGTGAGTATCGGGTTATTTGCAAGTTTTTGGGTCCCTCTGTGATTTGATTTAGAATATTAGTTTGCAGTGCTAAGATCTTCCTCGAATTATAAACAAAATGCTTTCATTATGCTTAAGGATTCATCAATTTTTGCAAGTAAAATGAAGAGTTTTTATGTTAATTTTATGAGAAATTTAACATAAATCAGAAACTGAACAGCAGCATAAACATGTACAGAACATCATCAAAAACATGTTACAACAAGCACATGATAAAGGAGTTCACCCCTCCTGGGCTACGTCTCCTTGGTCTAGCTTCCAATGGCTTGGGCCTCTCTATTATGCTCAAAAGTGTAAAAGTTTGTGTTTGCAATGCTCAAATGCTTCAGAAACCTACTCCCATCAGTCCAGAATACTCAAAAATGGCTATCTAGCCTCTTTTTGCATCCAAATTGGTGGAAAACTAAAGAGGTTATGATTTCTCCTAGTTTTCCCACTATTCACTCCACAAATTGCCCCATTACCAGCATAATCCTACAAATTAGCCCCAAAAATGTTATAACTGGGTGAAAATTTCACCGTACGGCGGGTCATAATCTATCAGTCGACTCTTATCACATATCGCAATCGGTGGAGTCCATCGGGCTTACGGTCTGTGAACAAAACAAGCGATGTGCGATTGTGATATTGGTGGACCCGATGGGAAATTAAACTGTGGCTCATAACTTTATCGCATCTGGGATATCGCAATCGGTGGAGTTCTGGTGATCCAAAGGTCTGCATGACTCTACCCTATTGCGATTTGTGATTGTAATATCGCATCGCAACCAAAAACTATCGAGGCCAATTCTATAGTTTCGTGCGATATGCGATGTGCGATCTCATCGCAACCCAGTACATGTCGGGTCGATTCTTTAACACCTTTCTGCCTATCTTTTGTGAAGTGCAATTGTGATTTACCACATCGCATCCCTTCCCTGCTCGGGGGTTGATTCTTTAACATGACCCACCTACGACTTGGGATATGCGGTGGCCAATGGCGACCTACCACTTGGCGCCTCCTCATTCGTTAAAGGGCCTTGCCACATCATCCAATCCTTCCATGTGAAAAATTCAAACCTAAACTTTCACTTGCTCTAACTTCTACATATGAGCTCGGATTTCTGTGTTGTTCACACCGTTGGATTCAAAATGTTGAGCTCTTCGATCTGAAGCTAAGTTTATCAAGATTCTGACATTATGATTTTTTAGCCTAATTTTGACCACCTGATCACTCCTCCCCACTAGAAGACTTTTGGACCCCGAAAGGATCACTTTCAATTGTTCAACAGGTGAGGGTATAGTTCCCTCACCTTTCCAACTTCTATCCATTTGGATTTTGAAGGAATTGTATCTTTGAGCCTCACTCGAAGATAATCAATACTTCCCCTTTTTTATGTCCTTGATCTCTTGTCAAGTATAGTGTCTTGCTAAAGCACATCAAGGAATTCTGGAGAAAAGTCTTCAATTGATGGAATTTGAACATTCTCTCCTTGATATTCAATCAAAGGAGGCTCATACAACCTTAAATTCTCAACATTAAGAACAACATAAATTTGCATATATGAAGGCAAATCCAACCTGAAGGCATTGTTACCAATCTTTTCCAAATTTCTGAATGGACCATATCTAATTGGTTTGATATTTTTACCTTCTCCTTGGAGACTCTCTTTGTTAATGTGAAGCCAAACTTCATCACCAACTTGGAACTCGTGATCTTGACGATGCTTGTTGTGCCTTGCTTTGTACTTGCCTTGGCTTTTCTCAAGTTGTTCTTGAACCTTTTGGTGTACTAATTGGATCCGTTCAATGAACTTTCTTGCTTTGTCTATGTTGCTATGACCTTCAATAGAAACATCTTTTCCAAAAATAAAATCCAAAGGAGATTTAAGCAAGTATCCCATGCATGCCTCAAATGGTGAAGTTTGAGTGGAAGAGTGCTTAGCATGGTTGTAAGCATGTTGAATATAGTGCAATTGTTCATCCCACAACTAAGGATGCCACCCACACAAAAGATGTATCATTGTTTTGTTCACTACCTTTGTTTGACCATTTGTTTGTGGATGAAAAGTAGTACTCTTTTTCAGTTTGGTGTCCATGAATCCCCACAAGTTTGACCAAAAATTCCCCACAAAGCGATAATCTTGATCACTAACAATGGATCTAGGCAATCCACAATGCACCCAATAATTCTGAAAGAATAACTTAGTAGTTTGTTCAGTTGTAACTTTCTTTTTACATGGCATCAAAATAGACATTTTATTGAACCTATCCACAACTACATACAAATAATCATGACCTATTTTTGACAATGGAAGACCTCCTACAAAATCTATAGAAACACTCTCCCATGGTCGTGAAGGAACTGGAAGTGGTGTGTACAGTCCTAAATTCCTACACATAATGAACATACTTTAATAAAACGAGACACACTTTCAAGCATACGAGGCCAATAAAAATACCTTTTTAGATGTGTCATCGTCTTACTTACACCAAAATGACCAACAATAAGAGAGGTATGTGCCTCCCTTATGATGTTAACTCTTTCTCCATGTGGAATACAAAGCTTGCCAAGATGGTACAGCAAGTTATCATGCAAATGATAATCTAATTCTTCTACTTGGTTACCTCGACTCAAGCTTGCATAAACATCTTGAAAGTCATCATCTAATGCATATTGCTCAACATAACTTTCATGTAAAATAAAATTATGCTTGAGTAAATTAGTTGCACTAACAATCAGCCTAGAAAGCATATCAACAACTTTATTGTAGATACATTTCTATTATCTGATTACCAAGTGGAATTGCTGAAGGAAACCCATCCATCGAAAGTGCCTTGATTTTTGCAACTTTGATTGATATTGCAAGTATTGTGATCGTTGACGATCAGTGTGAAGGATTGTTTCCTTACCCAATTAGGTAGTGTTTCAATTTTTTCACGCTTTCGACCAATGCATACAACTCCTTGTCATAGTAGGATAGTTAATCACTACACCATTAAAAGTTTCCGAATGAAAACAGATAGGCTTACCATGTTGCATGAGGACTGCACCCATAGCATAGTCACTAGCATCTGTCTGAATCTCAAATAATTGTCTCAAGTCTGGAAGTGTGAGTACGGGAGTTGTACTGATATTTTGCTTCAACACATCAAAGGCCCTTTTTTGTTTGCTTCCCCATTGAAAAACCTTTTTCGTGCTAGTCAACACATGCAAAGGAGATGCTATATGAGAAAAATTAGCAATGAATTTCCTCCAATATTGGGCTACTCCCAAAAAACTTCTTACCTCTGTAACTATCTTGGGCCTTGGCCATCAACCTTGGAGGGATCTATTTTCAACTCACCTCCTCCAACAATATGACCCAAGTGAACTAAATAAGTCTTTCCAAACTCAAACTTTGACATCTTCAGATACAACTATTCTTTTTTCAAGACATCAAGTACTTTTCTTACATGCATGACATGTTCAGCACGAGATTTACTGAAAATTAAGATGTTATCTAAGTAGACTATGAAAAAATCATCAAGAAATGGCCTCAACACATCATTCATCACACGCATGAATGTAGCAGGAGCATTACATAAACCAAACTGCATAACTAGCCATTCAAACAAACCATATTGTGTTTTGAACGTTATCTTCCAAATGTCTCCTTCAGCTATTCTAATTTGATGGTAGCCACTTCTTAAGTATAGTTTAGTAAAATATTTTTCATCTTTCAATTGATCCAGTGAATCATCTATTCTGGGCAGTGGGTAACGGTTCTTTACCATAATTTTATTCAATGCTCAGAAGTCCATGCACATGCAACATGTTCCATCCTTCTTTGGCACCAAGACAATAGGTGAACCACAAGGTGAGGAAGATGGTTTGATGATCCCTTTATTCAAAAACTCTTGGATTTGCATCTTGATTTTTGTGCTTTCCATCATTGACATCCTATACATGCCAATGTTAGGAAGAGGACAATCTTGTTGCAACTGTATCCCGTGTTGGGTCCCTCTCTTGGGAGGTAATTCCTTTGGTTCCTGAAACATTTCATCATATTGGTTAACTACATCAACCAATTCATATTTCAAATTCAAATCAAAACCTTTAAAAGCTTCATTATCAACATCATTTTTGGGTTTGATCATGAGAAGCATGAAATTATTGGTCGAATTCACTAGTCTTTTCATCTGCCCTGCATTAACAAGCAAAAGATTCATTTTCTTGTTGTGAGCTCTCACAATATATGCTACTAGATTTTTGAATGAATGATATTTATTTTCATGTCGATGGAAGATGGTTTTTCTGTCATAAAGGTACGGGCTGCCCAAAACCATGCCACATATATCTAACGGCACAATGTCAAGCTCCACTTCATCTACGAAATTTGTAGTAGTAATGAATCTCAGTTTACACTTTCTAGTAACCTGCAATTGTGCATTTTCACATACCCATCCAAGTGGATACAGTTTATGATGTGGAACAGTTTCTAGATTTAAACTCTTGACAATGTTTTCAAAGATAAGATTGGCTTGAGAGCCGCTATCGAACAGCGTATCAATCTTGTTATGTTTTGAGATCACCCTTATGTGAAACAATTCTATTCTCCTCTTTTCATTCGGAGTTTCATTTTGCAAGTCTGAAGAACTAGTGCCAAAAATGGATTCTTTTCCTTTTAACCCCATGGTTGTGATTTTAGTTTCATCACTTGAATCGGATCCCAAATCCAATTGAGTGGTTGCAATTGTCTTCTGTTTTCCCTTGTTGTTGTTTCTTCTTGGTTTCATTTCGGGATGAACTGTCCAATAGTGAGCTTCATCGTGACCCTCTCTGGAACAATATTTGCATGTAATTTTCTCTCCTTCTTTTTTAATAGACACTTTTTTCTTTGCCTTCCTTTTGAAAGCCTTTTCTTTTCCCTTACTCTTATATGGATTTTTACTACCTTCTTCTAGGGTGTTTTTCCCTCTTGCCTCAAGATGAGTGGCTTGCACACACACATCATCTAGATTATTGGGATTAAACATTAAGATAGTATACCTAAGGTAACTGTGTAAACCCCCTATGTATTTCAGCAAAGTATCTTGTGACTGCAAATCTACGCCTAACATTAGAGACCTTTTTCTAATTTCTTGGGTGTAATCTTGCACATTTTGACCTTTAAGTTGTCTAAAAGTCTACCAATTCATGATGGCTTTCTGCATATAAGTTAGAGGGTAGAATTATATTTTAATGGCAGCGATGAAATCATTCCAAGAAATAGAGATATTACCGTGTTTTTTAATCTCCTCTTGGGTCTTTGATTCCTACCATACACGTGTTGCACCCTCCATTCTCAAAGAGGCTAACCAAATCTTTATGTCATCCTCTTGAACGTTTTGAATCCTGCAATAGACCTACAACTGACGAATCCAATTATCAATCTTCTCTGCATTCACTTCACCATTATACATCGGAAACTCGAATTTAACATCAAGTTTTAAAAAAGGCGATTTACCAATTCCTTTTGAAGAATGATGATGAGTATGAGCAAGGGTTGTATTAGTGGAAGAGTGTGAAGATACTTGTGAAGAAGAAGATGAAGAAGATCGTGGAGACGGTGGAGGTTTGTCTCCACTCCCAATACCTACTCCTGAAGAGCCTTCTCCTTTGGGAGGTTTGGAACTTTCTCCTTGCAACCTGTTATTCCTCTCTTCAATGAGGACCTTCACCATCTCTGTCATATCAAAGAAATCCTTTCTGAATGTCTTCTCATCTTCTGTCATGTTTGTAGGTTCTCCTTCATGAGACATGATCTCTGGAGTGTTAATTGCAACTTGAGGCTGAACTGGTATTGGATATTGTGGCAACCTTTCTCTTCTTCCCCTTGATCCAACTTCAAGGCTTCCAACTAGCTTTCCTTCACCTCTTTTGAGTTTTAACCTTGTAAGCATGACATAAACTTGCAAACAATTAAATCCTTCTTTCACAAAGAAAAACCTAGTGCTCTGATACCAAATTGATCTAATTTAGAATATTATTTACAGTGCTAAGATCTTCCTCATATTATAAACAAAATTCTTTCATTGTGCTTAAGGATTCATCAATTTTTGCAAGTAAAATGAAGAGTTTTTATGTTAATTTTATGAGCAATTTAACATAAATCATAAACTAAATAGCAACATAAACATGTACAGAACATCATCAAAAACACATTACAATAAGCACATGATGAAGGAGTTCACCCCTCCTGGGCTATGTCTCCTTGGTCTAGCTTCCAATGGCTTGGGCCTCTCTATTATGCTCAAAAGTATAAAAAATTGTGTTTGCAATGCTCAAATGCTTCTGAAACCTACTCCCATCAATCTAGAATACTCAAAAATGGCTATCTAGCCTCTTTTTGCATCCAATTTGGTGGAAAATTGGAGAAGTTATGACTTCTCCTAGTTTTCCCACTATTCGCTCCACAGATTGCCCCATTACCAGCATGATCCTACAAATTAGACCCAAAAACGCGTTAACTGGGCGAAAATTTCACCGTGCAGCAAGCCATAATCTGTCGGTTGAGTCTTATCACAATTCGCAATCAGCGGAGTCCATCGGGCTTACGGTCTATGAACAAAATGGGCTATGTGCGATTGTGATATCGGCGGACCCGACGGGAAATTAAACTGCAGCTCATAACTTTATCGCATCCAGGATATCGCAATCGCTAGAGTTCTGGTGGTCCAAAAGTCTACGGGACTCTGCCCTGTTGCGATTTGTAATTGTGATATCGCATCGCAACCCAAACCTGTCAGGGCCGATTCTATAGTGTCATGCGATATGTGATGTGCGATCGCATCGCAACCCAGTATGTCATGCCCCTACCCTAGCGGTAGTCTTTCAACCGCATGAAAGGGGGTGCGACACCACCACACATTTTCTTTTTAACAATACTTACAAGTGTGGACTACGCCTAACATTCCATACTTAGTTTTTTTTTCACTTTCTAAGTATTGCATTCATATACATAGTGGAAACATTCAATTAGTCATCTTCATCATTATTACCATTTACACATATGCACAGTGGATAATTAACGGGAGGGGAAACTCCCTGAATATGAGCCTACCCACAATGATAATAACAATCTTTCATAAAATATATAAGTTACAATCTTTGTAAGGAAACTCCAAGTTTCCTCTTTACAATTTTTGTCAATATCGTGCAACTCGGCCTGCATCGTTCAGTCCACTTGAACCACCGTTCGGAGTGCCCGCCCTTGCCAGGTCGGGTTTCCTAGCTCGTCGAGCAAAGTTACCCACCCCCGGGTCGCCCTCCACTCCAACTCACCGTGCCTACCAATTCTTCTGCCCATCGCAGCTCATTCAGCAAAGTGTCGTTCAGCTCATTCCTACGGCATGTCGCCCTGCTCGAAGCCCACCCACAGCTCACCCAACCCTCCAACACTTCATGTGCCTTCACCGCAATCATAACCCAACTCATCATTTAGTCGTCATGTAGCGACGCCCTTCGCGGGTCGCCTGCCTAGCCCACCAACTAACCGATATGCAGACTTGCCATCGAGCTCACCCGCCCGCCAGCACACCAACCTGTGGTTCGCCCACCCACTGCATTGCGGTCACCTGTCCAACCTACAGTCTGTTCACTTGAGCCTTCATTCATCCTACTCCCCAGCTTGGTGTTGTGGCTAAGAACTGTCTACACCTCACCTTAACTCATTCGCTCAACCCTTATCTCGCCCTTTCACTTAAGCTCGCACTTATTGATTGAACTTCAAAACTTGTTGTCATTCTCCATCCATGCACCTGCCTTCTTATATGCCTCTGCATGGTTATGTCATGGGTCAGCCTACACAGGTCGACCTGCCATTCATCCAAATGCGTCCCAACTTAATGTCGGCTCACCTATGTCGCCGCCCCGCCGGGTCCACATGTGCAATATAAGTTCACCTTCGCCAAGTTCGCACACTTAGCCGAATTTTGGTTTTTCGACCTCCATTGGCTCATTGTGCTCGTGCCCCGTGCGCCTTTAACCGATCACCCTAGCTCATCGCACTTCACCAACTCATCCCATTGTCACAACCGACTCACCCGCTCATTGACTCGTCTCACCGCCGACTCGTCGCACACCCAACTCGGCGCGTTTAATTGGGAGTGCACCCACCCAACTTGTCACATTCCAACTGCTGACTCATGGGCTTGACATACTCCCCCACTCTAAATGGTTTTCGTCCTAGACAACACCCTCATACGACATCGCAAAGTGTCGCTATCTCCAACATCCAAAATTTCCATGCTGCTTGCCTCTGCTCTGCCACCGCACAAACCATAAAGGCTCGTGTCTCCATGAATCGGAAAGTCTCCTCAATCCATGATCATCAACCACCTCTATCGTAATCCCCACATGCTGCCCCACCATGGAAGGTTGGTCCCTCCAACTCAAGCTACATGCTCACTGAAACATATATCGTGCCGATCCCATCATGTATTGTCATCGTGTGAACTGTTGCCATGATACTCCAACACAATGCTAACACATCTCAATACACTGATGTCCCCCATGATTTGAACTAGTCGGATGATCAGTCCAACTATCATGCTCAAACCATAAGAATTCACCTCCTCATGCCATCATCGGTCATTTCTCCTAGCATCTTGTCACAACATCAACTCGATCAAGAATCCATCTCCATCTCCATCAAAATGTAAGTAAGCCATGCCCAATTCCATGAAGTAGTGCCCATCTCATCTGCAACATGTTGTCCATGATGTTGGTGTCAATGTGATGCAAATCAGCCACTTGTATCCCAACATCATCATCCATATATGTGTAAGATCCATCTCCTCAAAATGAAGAGATCCTCTCATCAAACTGACTTTCGATGTGCCACATCCAAGTAAATGAAGCAACCTCCATCATATTTGTAATGTGCCATCCCTCAAGTCTGCCAAAGAAAGTATACACCTGCCCCATCACCCATGTTTTGCCCATGATTATAGACCAATCAGCTTCCATGTATCAAAAGTGGTCAAGCCTCAGCTCAACCCATGCCCAAGTGTTTCCACCAAGGCATCATCATCACTGCAACTCCATCACTCCAAAGTGTCTCATATCGATCCTCCACATCAAGTCACTCTCTCAAGCACACCCGATAAATGTTCTCAATAGTATGCACCCCATACTGCATCAAAGTCACTGACCTCGGCTCCTCAATGCATTAGATCCTCCAATTCCACCATAATATGAAGTCCCCAAAAGTTACAACCTCATGTCATCATGAGCTCCATGAGACATCTCCAACCAACATCCTAGCAAGCATACATGTCTCAACCCCCAAAGGTCTCTGTAAGATGCCTCAGCTCTCCATGTAGTAGGAATGCTCCATAGTATGCTCACAACTCCACCAAGTCCATGGCCTTGTTGTATAAGAGTGCACAACTTCCCCATCAGCTCATAAGTAAAATATCTCCATGTCACATCAGCAAATCTACCTGCACAACATCTCTGCCCTGGCACTCCTCATTGGATGTCCATAAGTGACATCTCTACAAGTGCACCTGCATAATGTCCCTACATAAGACTGCCATGCTCCATCTATCCAACTCGATGTCCATGACTCAAGTTGCCCATGTTGTCCAACTAAGTATACCCATCACAACATCATTCATCTTCATCTAAGTCTGCAACTTGATCTAGTGCCCATAGGCACCCAAACCATATCATCATCAAGTCATATGAGTCCCTTCCATCATAGCTCCCCCACTAAAGGTTCCACTAAGACTGCTTCTTGGTCTCGGCCATGAGAAGTCCACTCAAGTATCATCAAGTGTGTGCCCTTCTCCAATCTACCCATGAGTCATGCCGAGCACTTAGCCAATTCTCCATATGGCTAAAGCATGACCCATTCCTCTGCAATGATCCTCACATTCCTCCTTTGTCACGGGCATTTTCACCTTCTACCATAAGGTCACAAACAGCCCCAAAAAGCTTTGCAACAGTCAATGGTCCTTGCTTCTCCATCCAAGGTCTCATCGTAGACATCCATGCTAAGATCTCCCATCGCATTGGCAAACCGATTTTGCCCTTCGCTACACATGGCCCATCCTCCAAAAGCTCCAATTAAACACAAGTAACAATAGGAATACTTACTTCATCATGAGGTTCCTCCATGTGAGTGTCCTCATCCACCAATGTTTGCAAACTGCACGTTCCTGGTCCAACTTGATCAACTTCAAGTTCCTCCTCCATCTTTGTCATATCTGCAACATCCTCAAACGTCACAGCTTCCTCTTCTTCATTGCCGCAATCTACAGCTACATCCTGCTCCATTGCCCAACCAAGTCGAAGAAGTTCACCTTTAGCATTCCTTTCCAAGACTTCAAGTTCATATCGAATCCGTGGGTTCTCTTCTTTCATCCGCTTCAACCTGTATAAGGTCAGCAAGAGCCTCCCTTGGCATTCTTCCAAACCTGCCATGTCTTGTCATTCTTCCAAACCTGCCATGTCTTATCATTCAGCTTGGCCTAAGCACGAACCTTCACCCCTGCTAAACCTGTCACGAAGTGTAACACTTCAATCTGCAAATATGAATCACCAAAGCCCACAAAATCTGGAGGCCTATGATACCAACTATCACGAAGTGATAGTGGGATCAACTTCTCTTCAAATCTCCAACGAAGCCATATGGAATATCAAGGCCTCTGATACCAACTGTCGCACCCCTACCCTGGCAGTAGTCTTTCAACCGCACGAAGGGGGGTGCAGCACCACCACCCGTTTTCTTTTTAACAATACTTACAAGTTGGACTACGCCTAACATTCCATACTTAGTTTTTTTTCACTTTCTAAGTATTACATTCATATACGCAATAGAACATTCAATTAGTCATCTTCATCATTATTACCATTTACACATATGCACAGTGGATAATTAACGGGAGGGGAAACTTCCTGAATATGAGTATGCCCACAATGATAATAACAATCTTTCATAGAATATACAAGTTACAGTCTTTGTAAGGAAACCCCAAGTTTCCTCTTTACAATTTTTTTCAATATCGTGCAACTCGGCCTTCACCGTTCAGTCCACCTGAACCACCGTTCGGAGCACCCACCCTTGCCGGGTCAGGTTTCCCAGCTCATCGGGCAGAGCTGCCCACCCCTGGGTCGCCTTGCGCACCAACTCACTGTGCCCACCGATTCTTCCGCCCATCGCAACTCGTTCAAAAAAGTGTCATTCAACTCATGCCTACGGTGTGTCACCCTGCCTGGCACCCACCCGCAACTCACCCAACCCTCCAACACTTCGTTCGCACTTCGTGTGCCTTCACTACAATCGCAACCCAACTCGTCGTGTAGTGGCACCCTTCGTGGGTCGCCCGCCCGTCTCACCCTGGGTGCACCACCCACCAACCGACCGATATGCAGACCTGCCACCGAGCTCACTCGCCCGCCTGAACACACCCGCACACCAACCTGCGGTTCGCCTGCCCAACCTACGGTCTGTCCACCCGAGCCTTTGTGCATCTTGCTCCTCAACTTGGTGTTGCGGCTAAGAACCGTCTGCACTTCGCCTTAACTCATTTGCTCAACCCTTAGCTCACCCTTTCACTTAAGCTCATACTTGTTGATTGAACTTCAAAACTTGTTGTCATTCTCCATCCATGTGTCTGCCTTCTTATATGCCTCCGCAAGGTTATGTCATGGGTTGGCCTGCCCAGGCCGACCTGCCCATTCAGCCAAACGCACCCCAACTTAACTTCGGCTCGCCCATGTCACCGCCTCGCCGGGTCCATGTGTGTGATATAAGTTCGCCTTTGCCAAGTTCACACACTTAGCCGAATTTCAGTTTTTCGACCTTCGTTGGCTCGTCGCGCTCGTGCCCTGGGCGCCTTTAATGACCGCCCCAGCTTGTCGCACTTCACCAACTTGTTCCATTGTCGCAACTGACTCACCCTCTCACCGACTAGTCGCACCGCCGACTCATCGCACGTCGGCTCGTCACGTTTAACTGGGAGTGCACCCACACAACGCATCGCACGCCAACCGCTAACTCGTGGGCTTGACACAGTACCTGTCAGGGCCAATTCTTTCACACCTTTCTGCCTATCTTTTGCAAAGTGCGATTGTGATTTATTGCATCAAAACCCTTCCCTGTTTGGGGGCCGATTCTTTAACATGATCCACCTACGACTTGCGATTTGCGATATGCTGGGGCCAATGGCAGCCTGCCTTGGTGCTTGCTCATTTGCTAAAGGGCCTTGCCACATTATCCAATCATTCCATGTGAGCAAGTCAAACTTGCACTTTTACTTTCTCTAAATTTTGCATATGAGCTTGGATTTGAGTGTCGTTCGCACCGTTGGATTCAGAATGATGAGATATTCAATCTGAAGCTAACTTTATCAAGATTCTGACACTTTGATTTTTTTGCCTAATTTTGAGCACCTAATTACTTTGTAATGAGGTAGTTTGGGCAGGGTACACCTTTGCTGGTGGCAAGTCTTATCATGGTGTTTATTCATCCCAATTTAGTTTATTTTGGTTATCAGGGGTTCACCAGACCAGACTCATTCATTCAAGCTCGGGTCGGCAATAAGCCCGCGACCTGGCAATTCCAGTGAGTTTTCTTAGAGAATTCTCAATGGGAATGGTGGTTGTGTCTAGGCGTAGGCTTGTTGTTATTTGTTTCATGCATGGATGCTTCGCCAATGTGGAAGACCTCATAGAGGCAGTGGCGATAGTGGGTAGGAGGGTGCGAGGGAAGAAAGGGAAGGAGATCATAGTGATGATGAGCATGGTGGTATAGAGATGAAGAGAGAAATTGCACAAGGCCCATTCCATTCTCCATGCCACAGATTTCAACGTCCCTCCCTGGACATGATTGTTTATTAGTTACGAGGAATCCATGCCAATCTGGAAATCCTTTATGAGCACAGATATGAGGGTTAGAATGAACTGGTGGCATATATTAATGACATACAATATAGTGAGAATGAGATACTAGTGCAATTGTTTTCAGTGCACTACAACCAGTGCCAGACTAATGATAAATTGAACTAGATTGAGGTGAGATTGGATCATTTAGGCTTCCATGTCCATGAAGGCCACGGACCAATGGTTGCTCTGGCAGGTCAACGTTTTCGTCCTCCTCTATGACATGAGATCTATCGATTGCTTGTTGTTTTCGTATGTTTATTGGAATGTATTGATTTTGAGCCCTTGGGAAGGAGGAAAGGTATGGACAAATCTTTTTCACTATTTTCTGAAGCTCCTTGTTAACAAATCCAGTCGGAGTGAAGCAGGGAGAGTTGTAAACCGACGCTATGTAATCTTAATCTTTGTGATAATACAAGGGAAGTTTGTTGAATAACAAAAAAAAGAAGTATAAATTCTTTAATATATTTTATTTGGTATGTAAAGAGAAATGTTCTAATTATGGTTCAAGAGATTGGTTATAAAAGGATTGGTTATAACACAAGTACTCATATCAGGATTGGATTATAGCACAAGCACTAGTTATGTACTAACTACTATAAAATATTGAGATGCTTGTTGGGTGTGTTATATTCTTTGTATGACATGTGTACACCATGAACAAAGGGGGGTTCTAGGGGGGGTTGTCTGCACCTTACACAAGGTTCAAGGTAGCACCCTGAAAAAATATTTTTTGGGCCGTTTCGTTTTTGGTGGATTTTGGCCCACTATTTTGTTGAAAGTGGTTTTATGGCGCATGGTGGGTTTTCCCGTGGTTTTGTAGTTTCAATTATGGAACTATAGTTGGATAGGTCGTCCATGCCATGAGATCTATATTGTATTGTAACACTATATAAAAAAACATAATGAAAAAAATGTTTGCTAGTTTTCTCAGGTTGGGTTTCCAGGATAAAATCTTCATGTAAATTTGTGTATTTGTCATTGTACCTTTTCTATTTTTTGTCAAGAATATGTTGGTAGTGATTAATTATATAGGGTTAAAACTTACAATGCATAGGGATATAGTTCCTTTTGATATGCCTAGAGCAATAAATATTTTCATATGTGTGGGACTATATATAATTTCAATATGGGAGGGAATAGAGCCTCATAGTCATGATGTCATGAGGTTGTGATGATGATTTTCAATACCTATTGCATTATTGAGTGAAGTGAATAATTATGCGATCCCATGTTGATGTATATATGATTAGTATCATTAAATAGACTAATGCCATGGTGAGTGGGACCATTTAAGCACCAAGAGTGGATTGCAGATAGTCGAGAATCATAAAGAATGTATGAAGTGGTGGTGGACTATGTATGAATATGCATGGATTCCTAATTTTATTTTTCCTTGTATACACCTATATCGATGAAATAAAAGAGTATATAGTATCATAAAGAGTATGATGATGTATACTTGTGTTTACTTATGTAAATGTTTTTTTATCCTAAATAACTTGCTTTTATATCTTGCATTATAGAAATATGTAATATTTAGGGGTACTTATTACTTGTGCCTTGTGGGCATGTGGAACACTAATAGTTATAAGTGCAAAGTATTGCACCTTATATATACAAATGTGAAGTACTACACATGATATTTATAAGTGCGCACCCTACAAGTTGCACACTAATATCATAACATTGGAATGATTTCTGGATGCCACCCAATTGTATTGATGCATGTCACCCACTAATGTTGCAAGATTGATGGTTAATAATCAAATGGTTATGGGGCTTGGTTAATGATTATTGTATGGTGTTTAGATAAATGTACTTTAGCACCTGCTGAAGCCTCGAAAATCATTGTGACAACATGGGGGAAAACCACCCGGTCCGGACCTTGGTTAGCAGCTCCTTTTCCGTTTGGTGTAGTGGCTCTGACTGGGGGTAATGGGACCAGTTTCCCAGAAAAGATTTTGATAGTGTTGGTGGGGTGATATATGATGTAACGGGAAAATTATTAAGCTAAGTGTAATCTAATCTAACTATTAAACACATGCATATATCCTAGTTTAACATTATTTAGCTATAAATATACCCGGGAATTAAATACAATATGTGATCTACAATGATATCTTACAACAGTTGGTAATAAAGATCTTCAACTGCAATAAGAAGTTAAATTGTTTAACAATAATCGTTTTGGATATATAGTTAGACAAAATGATTGAGAGAAATATATCGCATATAAAATCGTTCATGTATTCAGAATAAAATCAGAGCTAACATCATACAAAGGTGCAATAATGCTAAAATTTAATTCATAATTTCGTAAATAAAACAATTGAAAGAAGAAGTATTGCTTGATACATTAATAAAACATGATCATAAGATAAAAGTACCATATATGATAAGTCTTGCTCATGTGCTTCGGCAATATTAACCCAATCTCAATCAATCCAACACATTCAAAGGGTACAAAAGTGCATTTTAGTAGAGCATACTAGATATTTGAAAGAAAATAGATCATGTTGCATTAATTTCATCAAAACCTCCCCAAAAGTACAGAAGTTGAATGTTTTGAAGAATGTTTTTGATAAAAAATTTGGACCCCTCTCTAAATGCATGAGAGGGGTTTAAATACTAAACCATAGGTCCTAAAATATATTATTACAAAAATAGTTGAGGAGGTTTAAACGACCTTCCTATGAATATGAAAAAATAAAACTAAAAGAAAATAAATTAAATGACTAACTACTTTGGACTTGATCTCTAAGATCGCAAATATCAGTCATTGGCTTGCGCTGAGTCGATTAGCCAATTGCAGATTTTAACTGCCCTGCAAATATAACACCTGTTAGTGCTGGCACCATATTTTGTGTTGAGGTTGTTAAGCACCTCAAGGTCATCCATTTGTTTTACGATTTCACTAAAAACTTCCAGTAGGCTTCCTAATTCAGCCTGCTTACATGCCTAGTTGCCTCCTCCTTTTCCTTAGCTTCTTGTCTCCATTGTTACTCTAACTATTTGACATTTGGAAGAAATCTCGGTATACATTTTGTAACCAGATTGGCGCCATGAAGATTTTCATTGATGGCTTCTATTATGTTGTCTAGTGTTGTCGTTGCTATCATTATTTCCCTTTCCGCGTGTTTCAACCGAGAATCTCAATCTGTGAACAGGATCGCTTTATGATATTCTTCCAGCTTTGGTAGGTCGGCCCTTCTTCCATCCTTTGATTATTGCCATGTGATAAAGTCAGAAATCCTTTTATGGATTTCGTCATACTCAAGTCTCATGTCAACGACTTGGTTTGTTAACTTATCATTGTTTTCACAACAAGGACTTATCTGCGAGATCTTTTGGCAAAGTACTTCCTTCTGCTGCATTAGTTGGGAATTAAGACTCAGCGCTTTCTTTATGAACTCATCGATTTGCGGATTATCCTTAAACTTATTTTTCATAGCTTGTATTCGCGCATCTCTTTCTGCTACGTTGACCTGATGTTGTATTCTCATATGTTCACATTCCTACTGGAGTTGGCTACTTGTAATTCTGTTTGTTGATTGGATTTTTCCTGAGCTAATTATTGTTCTACCAGAAGAATTCTTTGTTCCTTTTCCTTAAGCAGCATTTGGACCTCTGTCACTTTGTCAATAGTTGTTGTGGCATAGGCTCCTGCGAATTGTGAAAATTTTGTGAGATTTTCATATGGGTCCATGGGCGATTCCTTCCAAACAATGTCCATTGGTTCATTTTCAGAAGTTGTAACAGCTACAACGTCCATCTTTCTTTTCTTCCTTTGTCTCTTGACCACAAATTTGTGGGTAGGACTATAAAATACATCTAGTGGAGGTATTTCTTCAACTCTCAAAACAATTTATGAAGTAGGAGTAGTAGGAATGATTTCAACGTCCTAAGTTCCCTTAGCTCCTTCCTCTATTGTTTCTGAATTTGACATATGTTGGGTTTGCTTAGGAGTCTATATCTCAAATCTTTGCTCAGGGTTCGAATCTGTGTGAATTTTTTTGTTGAATTGTTCCCATTCATGTTCCAAGTCAATAATTGGGCTTTTACCTGACTGAGTTGATGTAGAGGCAATTCCTGCTTGTTTCTTTGCTGAGGTTTGCTCGGTCGTCTCTTATGTAGTTACAGTTGTGTCCTTCTTAGACTCTTTAGTTGTGTTTCTGTAGGTTTTAACCCCATACAGAAATTACCTACATACGAATTCTAAAACACAGAAAATAAACAATGCGAGAGAATAACACATAAAACACATATACATAGAGATTTTCCCCTAGATCCCAAAACCGGGACTACCAGCTTGATTTCTTATTATGTTCCTTTCAATGTTACAATACATATTTATACATGCCAAAGCATCCAATACCATGGATTGAAAACCATTGCATCCAAAACAATGAACCAAAAACCATCACGTCCAAAACCATGTGCAAAAAATCATGCACAAAACCATAGGTAGGTCCACCCAACCTAATATAGGGTCCAAAAACAAAATTTCCTGGGACGTTGCCCCAGACCCCATAGAGTGGTGTTACCTTCACCCCTCAAACCCCTTGTGACTCCCCCCCCGCTACACAATCGGCACAATGAAGGGGGGGCTCTGTCCCCCTTCTAACCCCACGGTTAACTACGTGGGCTAGTCATGGAAAGAATATAACACAACCCAACATTCTCCCACTTGTTGTTTTCTTTCCACAGGGGGCCACAAGAGAGCTTAGTCATTTATCCAGCCCTGCAACTCCCATTGTTTCTCTACACCAAGAGAACTTCTCAGAGCTCACAGATTTCGTCAATGCATCTGCAGTATTCTTTAAAGTGTCCACCTTTACCAGCAACACCTTTTTATCTTCTATCATATCCCTCACATAGTGATACTGAACACCAATGTGCTTTATCTTTGAATGATATGCAGGGTCCTTTGCCAAGAAAATTGCACTTTGGTTGTTACAGTCTATCCTTATAGCTCCCTGCACTAACCCCATACTTGAACACAATCTCTGCAACCAAACTGCTTCCTTTCTTGCATGAGTGGCTGCCATGTATTCTGCCTCCGTAGTTGATAGTGCCACTACAGATTGTTTCTTACTCATGCAACTGACTGCACCTCCAAATAGGTTAAACATATACCCACTTGTAGATCTTCTCTGATCCAGATCTCCAGCCCAGTCTACATCGACAAAGCCACGAATATGCAACACTCTGTCCAATCCTGGTCTTCCTTGGTAGCACAAACCATAATCACTAGTGCCAAAAAAATACCTAAAAACTCGCTTCACTGTTGTCTAATGCTCCTTCCCTGGTTTTGACATAAACCTGCTCAATACTCCCACTGCATGTGCAATGTATGGTCTAGTACAGACCATTGCATACATCAGGCTACCGACTGCACTTGCATATGGAACACGAGACATGTCCTCTTCCTCCTTCTTGTGTCTTGGGACACTATTCAGTAGATAACCTCACACCTACAAGAATAGGAACCTTCACCGGTTTACTATCCTGCAATATTGTCTCGACATACTTCCTCTGGTTTAACCAGAGCTTCCTCTTTGCCCGATCTCTTTTAATTTCCATGCCCAAAATATAGTTTGCAGCACCGAGATCTTTCATGTCGAATTTGGAGGACAATTGGGTCTTCAAATCCTGGATAATTCTTTTGTCATTTCCAACCAACAACATATCATCCACATACAAGACCAGATAAATAACATGGTCACCAATTAATTTAAAATAAACACAGTGATCTGCTTTGCTTCTGGTGAAGCCAAGTCCCCGTATAAATGTATCAAATTTCTGATACCACATCCTTGGTGACTGTTTTAACCCATATAGAGACTTCTTTAACTTGCATACCAGTTCTTTCTTACCCTTCACCGCAAAACCTTCAGGTTGCTTCATGTAGATCTCCTCTTCCAGATCCCCATGAAGAAATGTCATCTTCACATCCATCTGTTCTACCTCAAAATCAAAAGCAACAGCAACAGATAAAAGTAATCTAATAGAAGTTACATTGGCAACAGGAGAAAAAATATCACCAAAAACAATTCCCGACACCTGGGAATAACATTTTTCTACCAACCGAGCTTTTTATTTCTCCACCTTTCCTTATGCATTTTTCTTCTTCTTGAACACCCATTTGCTTCCTATGGGTTTCCTCCAGTCGGCAACTCCACCAGATCCCAAGCCTCATTTTTGTGCAAAGATGTCATTTCATCAACCATGGCCTCTTTCCAAAGTTTTCCATCCTCTGAATCTACTGCTTCCTTCACAATTCTGGGATCATCATGAGTAATAGATAAAGAAAAATTTGAACAAAAAGCAGATGGACTATACCTTTCTGGTTGCCTTCTTTCTCGAACTGATCTTCTCATAACCGGATTTTCTGGCTCTTCATCTTCTGATTCCTCCTCTGTTGTAGAATCTTATTCTTCCTCATTTAGCTCAAACTCTATCTTCTCAGGTTCCTTTGGTTGGACTTCATGTTTAATAACATCTTTCACCTCTCTAAACACCACATCTC
>APFE031226938.1:1101-13523 GCA_000404065.3 Pinus taeda
ATACTGTATCTCTCTATGCAGGTTCTCGGCGGCAGTTCGATATGATCTTGTAAAGCACTTCACCTCTCTCTCTTTCTCAAGGCTCATGCTTTAGGGGGCATCTGTTACGCAGTAATTTGTCACCGTTGGTCACCGTCCTTGTCACACCCCCACTGTCACACATTGGAGGACACATTTACGGACCTGTGACCAGTGACATAACTTGAAAACACTTGCATTGAGGCCTCCTGAGTATGAAGTTCAATAACCCTGAAGACACCTTCTGAAGATTAGCCTTGGAAAATGCCTTTTTCCCATTAGCGCGGGCCCACAGTGTATTACGCCGCGCCAATGGCTTAGTCCTTACAAAGATGGCGTGCCCATAAGTGCTCTGTTACAAAGCACGGCCCGCGCCACACAATTTGGGCATGATTTTTGGCCAGCGCATGCTTGAATGCTTTTTCCTTTGTGACTCACTCAGTTCCCTGAAGGAAAAAGCCCACAAAAGCAGTCGATCGTCGGCTTTTCTATCTAAGGAAACTCAACTCAATAGCTATTATGGGACATTACCAAAACTCCGAATGTGTCCACATACAATGCATATCTCCTCTCCCCCCATCTATAAAATCCTGTCTCCACATAATGAACAGGCTAAGTAGTTTTTGGAGGCAAATGTTAAAAGTGCAAAGAGTGAACAAGCTAGTGAGAGAGATAGTATTGAGCTAAGAGCTGAAAGAAAGGTTATGCTGCCGGATTGTGGAGAGAGAAAGTGACTTGGCAAGACATGTCAGACTGACTGCCAACCCAGCTAGAGGAGATTTGCAGCGTCAAGCCTTAAGTGGTTGTAATTTCTTCTCTCTTTTCTATTTAATGATAAGCGACTGTTATTATGGTTCCATTCATGTGTTCTACTGGTAATATGTGAATTGTATCTTGCTTGACTGGTATATAGCTGTACGATTTTGGATTTTATGCTTGTTTGTGGGTTGTTCTTCATTTGTGCAGGTGTCCATGCGTGGAGCGCAAGGATAGCAACCGGCCAGAGCTAGAGGACAGGAGCGACACTTCTCCCACAGCAAACAAGCGTTGGATCCCTGGTTGGTCTCCTTGATCGACTTCTAAATTGTATAGTTAGAAACTTGCATGCAGCGTGATTGATTGTTGCTAGACCCCTGTGGGGCTAGTGGGATCCACCTCTGTCCGCAGAGGGGATTTACCTCCGCAACAGTAGGACTTGAGCTACGCTATTCTCCCATCGAGAAATTGGCCTTGGAGGTTGTCCATGATGTTCAGTGGCTTCATCATTACATTCTGATTCGCAAAATGTTCTTCTTAGCGGCTATCAATCCTTTTCAGTTTGTCCTTAGTAGGCGAGTGATTGTGGGCAAGTATAATTGATGGATTGTTATTTTGCAAGAGTTCAATCTCGAATTATTGTCAGCTAAATCTAAGAAGTCATTATTTTTTGCGGAATTGATTTTGGAGCTGCCTTGTGAGGAAGCTACTATTTATGAGGACAATTTTCCTGACAAATATCTATTCCTCATTTCTTCACAGGATCCCTGGTACAAAGATATCATTATATATCTCCAGACGTTGAAGTTTCCACCTGCTTTCTGCAAAGATGAGCGTCGAAAGTTATGTCAGCTTGCTAAAACCTATGTTATTATTGGTGATACATTATATCACAAAGGTGTTGACTCAATCCTTAGGTGTTGCTTAACTTTGGAAGAAGCCAATTCAGCACTTAATGATTGCCACAGTGGAGCTTGTGGCAATCATATATCAGGGCTTGCAACAACCCAAATTTTTTTTCGAGCAGGCTACTTTTTGCCTTTAATTTTCAAAGACTGTATTGAAGTGGTCAAACCTTTCCATCCTTGGCAAGTTTATACTTAGAAAATATGCACACATCTAACTCCAATTTTTCCTATTATCATTGTCGGTCCATTTACAAAGTGGGGCATTGATTTTACTACTTGTAATCCGCCTTCGGCAAAGAATCACAAGTACGTCATTTTGGTCATATAATTCTTTATGAACTGGGCTGAGGCTATGCCTAATTTCAAACGATAGTGAGATAGTAGCCTTGTTTCTCTTCAACCAAGTCATTTCACAATTTGGTATCCCAAGAGAGATTGTCACTGACCATGACAGTCACTTCCAAAATCAACTGATGATCAAAATGGCTCTCAAGTTGGGCTTCCAGCAGGAACATTCATCTCCATATTATCCTCAGGCCAATGGGTAGGTTCAATCTGTGAAAAGGTCCCTTAAGACCATTCTGCAAAGGACAATTGATAAAACTTGATGCAAATGGAACATCATGTTGTATCCGACAGTTTGGGCATACCAAACCTCAATTAAGACTACCACTAGTTTTACTACTTTTTAACTAGTTTACGGGTTGGAATCTATCTTCCCTATCGAATGTGAAATTTTGTCCCTTAAGCTAGCTATAAAACTTCTTCTGGAGACATCTAGTCTCGAAGAATGCCTCGCTAATTTAGAAGATATTGATGAGTAGCGTGAAGATGCAACCATAATAAATGAAGCCCATAAGAAGAGGATTAAAACTCAATATGATAAAGTTGTTCATCCTTAGGTTTTTTCTGAAGGCTGCCTTATCTTAGTCTATAACCAAGACAAAGATGCCCTGGGGGCAGGCAATTTCAAATCTATGTGATATGGTACCTTTATAGTTAAGCGTGTTTTTCAGAAAGGGGCTTCCTAATTAATTGACTTTGAAAGGAACAAACTGGCAGAGCCCAGAAATGGGCTCTACCTTAAGAAGTATTTTCTTAGGCTTCGATCGAGCAATTGATTCTTTGTATATATTATATCTTTGTACATATCTGTCTAGCATTTTTTGATATCGATATCTTTTGATATGCTTTGGCAGATATTGATGGACAATTCGATATATTTCAGATTCACCGATGATGCAAGTCGGCACACTCAGAATATTGCTACCGCGACCTAGGTGATTTATTATCCATCTGGCTAGTTGATGGTGTCGAGGGGTGTATCTATTGGCCCTACTTCAAACAACATTGTCAAAAATACTTATGTTCTTAATTTACTCTCTGAAGCAATATCTTATGGCATTGATTCGTTGGTAGTTTATCTAGACTCACAACTGGTGGTGTCGTAGTTAAATAACACTTATCGGGTTCACGATCCTTATTTATATCGCCAATTTTTTAGAGTGAGAGTGTTGCAACGATCATTTATTTATATCACATATGTTTACATTCCACGATCTGAGAATTCATTAGCAGACTCTACTGCTAATCAAGCATTTGATTGGCACATTAATCATTCATCAAATTAAATAACATAAAAAAATCAAATCATTATATATATCATAAAATCGCTTGTATATAGATGGAGTGTTCAAAAATAATATACAAAATTGGGACAGGATGCTCTCAAAATTTGGGCTTATTCCCATAACCATGTCCAATCATACATAGATCTATCTATCAAGCTGACTCATGATGAGTAGTTAAATAGTTAACCACAGTGTTGGCTACACGCCGAACTATCCGGACTAAGTCCCGTGGTACCCCTACCACACGATGCTGCATCTCTTCAGGCAGATCCTCTACAGCTGTCACAGGTACCTGGTGAATTAGTCTCACCAAGTTTCTATGAACATCATAAAGGACTCTCTCTGTCTTGGCTGTCATCTCTTCAGCCCCTCTTCCATGATGCATGTGCCTCGGATATCCATCAAGTCTCATTGGACACACATATAGAACATGGTCATTATATTTTGTCAGTATTTTGTCTCATCAAAAACATTTTTTTTAATTTCATTTCATATTAAAAAATCCAAAAAAAATAAAAATAAAAACTCACAAAAAATAAAAATTGTTACCTATGTCTCCCCATGCAGCATTTGGTGGTAACACTAAGTTTGGATCTCCTTGGTAATCCATGCCGACATATGGGTAGTCATCGACTGTGATGATCTATTTATCCCACTAGGTGAAAAAATCATCATCAAAGGTCGTTCTAGGCATGTCACTGCCCCCAAGGCACTTCATCAAGTCCACCCATGTACCCATTCGTGGAACTCTAGGGCTGTTGGTGGACACTGATACTTTGGGACATAGCCCAAGTACCTTCTCAAAGAATAATTAACACAACATGGTTCCATATCAGAAATTCTTCATTTGACCGTTCTGTATAAAGGTCAATTGACTCTTCAAAGACGTTGCACCAATCAAATACTGTGGTAAGACATTCCACTACCAGGCTCATAGATATTCGTGACACCTGATGTAAGGAAGCTAACCCATTTACCCATGCAATAGCAAATAGAAAAATCCTCAAGGATAGACTTTCCACATGTTTTATTGAAATTTGAATCCCAATCTTCTCTGGATGTCCAGGACAATATATATGGACACAGTCTTCCATTGAAAGACTACCTCTCGCCCTACTTGTCGAATGCAGGACTTCCTCTCTTCGGAAGGGAGTGGTAGTGAAATAGATATCTTCGACCTCAATCTATAGAGGCATCTGGTTGATCATGAAAGTGTTGTCCTCTGCACTCCATTAGTGGATAAAAAGTTCTAGAAAGCACGTATTGGCTTTCATATTTGGCATTTTGAAGAATTTGAATAAGCCATAGCCTCTCAGAGCATCCAATGCATTTTGATAATTCATTACCTCATTATCTATGGCGGTATGCTCTCTTTCCCTCAAGTGATAGTCATCCTACAAAAAAATGAAATTTCAACTGTTAATTTATATGTTAAAACTTTAACTCACGTACACATGAGTTCCCTTTACACACAGTCGTGTGTAGGGATGTCGTATACGTGGGTTACTCACATCCAAGTCACGTGTACGCAGAGTTGAATTTTTGGGCATAGTTTCCCATGGTCAAAACTTTGAAAAAAAAATTAAAAACTATCATAATGGATTACATGTAGCATTTCAGGATTACCTGGAGACTTTGGGGTGATTCAAATGGTCCAATTTTTCAGAGGAAAGCTTTCTTAGTTTTGCTCCACAGCTCTTTGCTCCAAACGGAAATGAAAAAATTGTGATTCCAAAAGTCATTATATAACCTTGAAATTGAGAAATATTTTTTCAAAAATTGATTTTTGTCTCATGGATGTTTTGACCCGTGGGCTTGGATTATCGAGAGAGGGTTATTTTTACAGGAAATTTTGGAGACTTCATTGAGATGTTGTTTTGGTCCCATGAATGCTAACTCATCATGGCAGGTATCATTCTCTCACTAGCATTGAGGTTAAGGAAAAACATTTTGCGTTGCATCTTGCATACTAGCCTCCATTCAACGATACATTAGTCGCAGGGTCAACCCCATCATATCTTGGTTAGCAAACCATTTTCACTAATTGATTTTTCTAAATCATGATGTGATGATAGAGCCATCCTTTACATCGGGATCTTAGTTAGATGCTCGCTAACATTGGTTGCTCATGCTGCTATATTGAGTAAGCTCAAGAGTCCTCTTTATTCCTACCATGACTGATGCATTCGAGACACATTCTCTTTTCTTCCATGCTAGTTTCTAGCCTTATACCCTAGAGGCTCCTTTGCATTGAGTTGTATTGCTGCATTTCATTTTGACTATTTGCACCATTTCGCCTTGAGCCAACTTCACCTGGACTCATGTTTAAGCCACTTATTTGACCATGTCTTCTACAAAGTCAACCATGCAATCACTTAGCTTCTGCAACTTGGCCCATCCTTTTACCCGTGGAAAGAGCATCCCTTTGAGTGTCCTTAACCAGTTTCACCTCCCTACACTGAGCATAGCAATGTTCCCCTCCCAAGAATTAGATCATTTGTTTCTCTAACACTTATTCTTTCAACCATACTATAGCATTCTATTATTCTTTTTCTAGCTTAAAGAAAAAGACAAAAAAAAATTATATATTCCAAAAAGAGCAAGAACAGGATGACATTTCCATGTTTTGTTGGAAGCTAGAGTTAGTCGTGTCACCCTTAATCAAAGCACTCAAAAGAAAGTATCTCCTCCATTGGGGTGGGATTTAGATTTACTTAGGAGTGCCTTAACCTTGTTATTGCGTCAGTAATCCTCCAATTGGTTACCTCTTCCAATCATATGGAGATTTTTCTTATGCCTCTTGCATGACAAACTTAATGTAAAGTTATCATATGCTACCATATAGTCAGCATTGGGTCGTGCTTTTGTTCAAGGGAAGTAAACCTAAGATGGCCTCTCTCCGCTATCCCTTGACCTATTTTTCAGTCGGCCATCCCTAGTTATCAGTGTCATATTTGTCATCACATTAGTTATATTGGTCCTTTGCTCATGCCGGTTTGAGAAGGTCTCCATTGACTTCTTGCTAGTGGGTCTTGTCCTTATCGACTACAACAAATTGCTTTTACGATAGATCTAGAGCCACACCCTGGCCCTATTTTCATTATTGATAGGTCATCTTGTGCTTAGCATAAATCAGTATCATGGGTCTTTCACTGAGTGTTTTCCCTTGTGTTCGACATCAGCTTTCTTATCACACATTGGGATTCATGCAGTGCCTTTGTTTTCATTTTACCCTATTTGTGGATTCCTTGCCCCTATGCCAGCTTTCATTATTGGTTGGTTCATAAGGTTTCTATCATGTGCTAGCTACATATTGTGTACACCAGAAATGTGCTTCGGTTGGGTTACTACATCTTTTCATCTGATTCCTTCCAGATTATTGGCCTATGGGTTACACTCGCACTAGATTGATCAAGGATGCCTTAATGCCTTCCTTCTAGCGGATCATTCCCTATCAATCACAACTCATTTTCTCTTGGAAAAAGATCTAGAGTCCATTTGGAAATACCTTCGAGTTTGCAGTCCTTAGTGGCAAATTCCTTTTATATCAATAGTGGGAAACCATCATTGCCTCCTGATTGATAGATTCTTTCAAGTGTTCAACTTCGGCTCTTTCATTTGGACTTATTAGATTGTATTGGGTACCTTGACTTTCATTATCATTATCGGTGAGTAGTCTCGCATTTTTTAATGGTATACATCAATGACCGGTAATAAAAAAATTTCTCACGTGGTCAACCTCAGATCATTCATTCCCATGGTCTAGAAATGTACTGTGGTGGTCAATGAAGACCTTAGGTTGCATCAGCATGTTTTGGTTCAATTGTTAGATGCTCCTGTTGCCGCTAGTTGACACCATCCACCTTATATGTTGTAGTTCTTCATAGCGACATCTTATATGCTGGCATCCGAGTTGCGATGTAGTATAATTCTATTCCATCATGTTCATTTGGCACTATTGGGATCAGTTTTTGACATCAGTGTTGAACAGGTAAATCCCCTCTGCGGACAGAGGTGATCTCACTAGCCCAAAATGGGTCTAGCAACAATCAATCAATGCTACTCTGCAAGTTCCTAATTGTAATTAACAAGTGGGTAATGAACACCTACTTGGATTCCAGCGCTATTTGTTTGATGAAGAGATGCCACTCTCAGTCCTTCGCTCTGGTCAGTCACAATCCTCCACTATCCTCGCAGATGGACACCTGCACATGCAAAGAGAGAACAAACACAAGCGTGAAATCTAGTAAAAGCAAATATACATCAGTCAAAAAGGATGTAATTCACATTAACCATCATGAGACAAATGAGAATGGAACCATAATAGTAGTCATCTATTAATGAATAATAGGCAGAGAAAGATACAACCAAGGTTCTGACGTTGAACCTATTCTCTGGCTGGGCGAGCAGCTATGTATGCCTTGCAATAGACCTTCTCGCTCTTAGGATTCCGGCAGCATAACCTCCCTATGCTTCAAGACTCTTACTATCACTCCAGACAAGCATAATCACAACTAGCATTCCTCCAAAACTCCTTGAACTCTCCAACCCCCCTAGAACTAGCTTGTCTAATGCATGAGGACAAACTTTTATAAATGGAGAAGGGAGGAAGATTCAATGCACCAGGACGCCCATTGTGGATCGACATTATCTCCAAAAGGCTACTAAGGATATATGTCAAGGATAGATGATGACTCTCAACCTCTATCAGATGGATTTTTTCCCTCAAAAGACTTCATGATCTGAAAGGAAAAAACATATGGGTGCGCGTTTGCTAAAAATCATTACCAAATTTAGTTGGCGTGAGTGTTGTTCTAGGACAGAGCGCCAATGGGCGTGCCCCTTTTTGAGGATCTCAGTGATTGGCGCGGATAAGACACTGTATACCTGCGCCAATGGAAAAAGGGCACTTTTCAGGGATAATTTGCAGAAGGTGTCTTCAGGGAACATGAAGTACATACTCAGGGGAACATAATGCAAGTGCTTTTAGGCTATGTCACTGCTCACAGGTCCCGGAATGTATCCTCCAATAGGGGTAACAGGGACGGTGACCAATGGTGACAAATTACTGTGTAACAGATGCCCCCTAAAGCAAGAGGCCCGAGAGAGAGAGGGGTGAAATGCTTTACAAGAACACATATAGTTTCCGCCGAGAATCTGCATGTAGATACAACTGATATTTCGATTACATGTAGTCTAGGCATGGGAGCATCCATCCAAAAGACATACGAAGAAGGTCTGTGGTATGGACACAGCCACCCAGCTAAAGAGACCATGATGATAAGAGGTATGGTCACAGCCATCCTAAAAGACTCATGTATGGGCGCAGCCATCCATCAATGAATCATGTAATAATGATCCACAAAATCGCAACCTGGTCCACAACAGACTAGAACCAGGGTCTTCCGCTCCATCCAAACCCGAACAAAGTACAAGTCCAAACATGTGAATACAGGAGTCGAAGTCGAACATGCTTGAACATCGTGTGATTACCAACCAATGATGAAAGTTGTTAACAGACGTGAGAGGGGCTGCCAATAATGACGATGGTCCTCAAGGTACTATAGGTCCAATCCACGGCGTGCGAATAAATGAGTCAGTGTCGAACACCCGTAGAGTCATCCGATTAGAGGCCAATGATGAAAACCTCGCTTCGAACACGAAGAACCTACCATTGAGGCATGCAGGCTCCAAGGTACCAGAAGGGAGTCTCTAGGTCACTTTCCTGGATAATGAGCTGAATTTGATAGGAAGTGATATTCATCGAAGGTGGGCCATAATGTTTCCCACATCATCGACACAAGACGGAAAGAGACAATATATTTTGTGTGAAATATCAGAGGGAGGTTGTTTCTTTTCAGAGGTCAACTTCTCTTGAACATATTGGCGGCACGACAGTGGAATTGGCAGTATTTGACATCGATGGATCAGAGGTCATGATGACGAGGCAATGAGCAGATGAGAGGTCAAATAGGATTACCCAAACCCACAGAGGCAAGTGAAAAATGAAATGAGATATCCCCACCCCGACACGAAAGCAGAGAAGTGCCATGTTCAAGAGCGACATACTGCTGACACGACTATAATTATGGTTCCCAAAATTTTTCTTTTCCCCCACCATTTCTGGTGAGTACCCTAATTATTTTTAACAAGCTTGATGGGGATAGCATATGCTTGTGGTGTGTCATTTCGACCAAATCTAATGTCATCAGGTTTTAACGAGTCTGACAAAGGAAGAACTCGGCGTCTTTTCCTGTTTAGAGAGTTTGAAAAGACAGCGGAAAAGAAAACTCTAGGGGGGTCCTTTTTCGTAGAGTTGTGTCTCTCGAGCCCAAAAAAGTATAAAACGATGCTCGAAAGAACCGCTCGACCAGAATGATCGAGGAATACTTTTCATAAATAGTGACTTCGACCTGAAAAAGTAAAAAAGCGATCAGAAGCACGTCGTTTTAGAGCCAATAACGAGTGCGAAATGACAAACACCCGACAATCTTTATTAATTTAAATGGTCGAAAAAAAAGAGCTTTAAAAGCAACCACCTCTCGTTCCTTTTGACGAGCTGAAAGGAGGCTTGGCTATCGTTTCTTGTTTTATGTCAGAAAAGAGCTAAAAGCAAACCTCCATTTTTATTCTCTTTAACGAGTCAAAAAGGGAAAAAATACTCGACAATCTTTTCATATTTTACAAGTTAGAAAAGATCTTAAAGGCGACTCGGGCATGGGTTCATTTTTACACAAGCTTGAACAATGGATAACTCTACTTGGATTCAGTTTCATGGTTACACAAGCTTGAAACAAAAAAGTATTCTTGTTATAAGTTTGCATGCCCCCAGCATGCAAACGAGGTACATGCCCCCAAGCTTCATTGCATTCAACAAAGTGGATGGAATGAAGGTTCACTTTCGAGATCTTGGAAAGACTTGACTTGTATTTTACGAGATCTTAATCAAAGTCTCGATATGAAAATGGAGTTGTTTCATTTTTTAATGAGGTTGACACAGTAAAAGAACTATCCTCATAACCCTTGTTTCATTTTTTAACGAGCTTGACACAAGATCAGGAACTATGCTCGGGACTCCTTGTTTCATTTTTTAGGGAGCTTGACATAGGAAAGGAACTATGCTCAGACCAATCCTAATTTCATTTTTTAAGGAGCTTAACATAGGAAAGTGAACTATGCTCCGATCAATCCTAATTTAATTTTTTAAGGATCTTGACATAGGAAAGTGAACTATGCTCCGCCCAATCCTAATTTCATTTTTTAAGGAGCTTCACATAGGAAAGTGAACTATGCTCCGCATAGACCTAGTTTCATTTTTTAAGGAGCTTGATGTAGGAAAGCGAACTATGCTCCGACCAATCTTAGTTTCATTTTTTAAGGAGCTTGACATAGGAAAATGAACTATGCTCCGACCAATCCTAGTTTCATTTTTTAAGGAGCTTGACATAGGAAACGAACTATGCTCCAACCGATCCTAGTTTCATTTTTTAACGAGGTTGCCACAAGATCAAAACTATCCTCGGTACACCTAATTTCATTTTTTAAGGAGCTTGACACAGGAAAGCGAACTATGCTCCGACCAATCCTAGTCATAATGAACAGGAAGTCGGGGCTTCCAAGAGTGGCACTCCCGGTGGGAGGTCAATGCCTTGGAAGTCAGGACCCAATGCCCCAAGGACACTATGCATGATAGCAGCATTGCTGGATATAGGCATGGGAGAGGTGGCCACGAAGTTGATCTGGGGTGAGACAGATGCAACTAGTGGATGAGAACCAAGAGGGAAGGACAATTGTGCCGGAGGGGCTTGTGGATGAATGAACGATAATTGGTCCATCGTCACCATTCTTCCATCATGTGGAAAGTAAACCACACGGAAAAGTGAAGAAACAAGGGCTCCCATGGCATACACATAGTCATGACCAAGGAGAAGACTGAAGTCTAAAGATCCTTGGGTAACCGAGACGTCTATATAGACAGTCTTGCCTCCCAAAGTGATAGGGAACTTTGGAAGGATCCCTAATGGTTGACTCGTTCTTCCGTCAAAAGCGGTGAGATTCGGTGCGACATGTACAAGCGATGGGGAACCCAAAGCCTGCCAAGTAGTAACGGGCATAAGAATAACTGATGCTCCTTCATCTAACACAGTGCCAGGTAGCGCCATATGGGAGGCATAGGCGATGACCTAGAAAGGCACATGGGATGGAAGGGGAGGGGTAGTCAAACGACTCTAATCGAAGGAAACGACCGAACTACTTGGTGGGGGAACCATATGGTTTCCCCCTTGTTCGGAAGGAATTGAATCGCAATTCTCCGGAGAGGCTAGGATGGGAAAAGCATCATCAAGCTTAGGAGAATCCAATGAGACGAGAAGAACCTAGGAATTTTGCTCTTCTGAAATAGAGCGGTCGATAGGAGGTGGACTCTAGTCGACACTCTTCCCAACCAATGGTTGGTCTGGAACAGGCTGGGCACAGCCAGGTTCGAGAAGAGGGGCCTGGACAAGAGAAGAATGTGAATCAATCTCATTGTCGAGAGGCGAATGTTCAGCAGCTACAGACAGACGTTGATATCCAACGGGGAGTTGGGGTGAGGGAGCTACGAGACTTTCCAAAACAGTGGAGGCTTTGTCCATGAGTGGACAAAGGTGAAGGGGATGATTGCCTTCACAAATTCTGCAGGGGATTCGAATCTTCCCTTTTCCCTTACCATTCCCAACTGATGAGGTAGCATCTCCATGAGCTTAAGTGGATGATGAGGGGTGGGCCGGATCACGAGACCATACTTCTAGGATCCTGGGAATACCAGGACAATCACGAAGAAGATGGTCCTCCTTGCATAATAGACAAGGAAACTTAACCTTCCGTGGAGGAGCGGAAGGGGGCCCGACTTCAGGTGTACTCGAGGGAGCAACAGTTGTGCTTGTAACCTCTCCCTTAGGAGACTTCTTCTTCTTGTTCTTGTTCTTCTTCTTCTTAGCCACCTGGTTATTCGAATTGAGAATTTCACCAGGCGAAGTATGAGAAGAAGATGTAGAATTAGGCGTCGAAGGGGAGGGGTCCACCTTAGGTTCAACATTTTTTTGTTCAAGTGGAGGGACTGATGGAGTAT
>APFE031226938.1:13950-24440 GCA_000404065.3 Pinus taeda
GTGACAAGATGCTCACTTACACATTTTCTTTTAGGGAGTCCGAAAAGTATCAAAAGTGACTACTCTGGAGATTCTAAGCAAAAGGTTTACCAAGCAATCTGTAAAACTACTTATACACCTTGGCAATCGTATGAGAACCAAGGACTTTCCGTACTGCAGTCAATCTTCCCGAATGCTCTGTTCGGTGCGTTACGGTTCACAAGGTGGCAGACTCAGCTTCCTATGGATAAAGGATGCAAACCTAGTGGAGTCTCCCCATATATACGCGACGGTACGTGGGAGCCCAAATCCGTGCTAGACCACAATTGAATCACACTAGGAGGAATCACCCAACCTTAACACGAAAACAAGAGTGACTAGGTTTAACAACGCCGGAGCACATCTCTAGCCTAGACCTCTAGATACTTGCATTAAGTTCCAATGCGTTTTTAGATAAATTTGGTTTATTTTACGGTTGATCTTGAATTAAGTTTTGATTTTAGGTCCTACCGTGTGATCTCTCAGAATTACTTAGATGCAAACTATATGCCAAAGAACATCATTTCGTTCGATGAATTCTAACTATGAGAAGGTTAGGAATTTTTCAATCATACAAAACGAACTCAAGCAATCAAACAACCTAATGCAACTAATGTTAAGGAAACGAAACTTTTATTTTGAAAACACAAATCAACGAAATGTTCTTTTCCTTTAAACTATTAAATGAAAAAGATACTAGTTTGATTTTCTTTTCAATCGCACAAATTTTGAGAGACAGCCACACCAAGAAAAAGAAATGAAATCACTCGATGCAAACACAAGAAATTTCCCAAGACACTAAAAACCAGTTTTCCAAATCAAAGGAAAAACGAAGGCTTATGAGCTATGTGATCTAAGCTCAAATGAAGTCAAGCAAAATCCAAACAAGCTAGAAGTGAATCACTCGAAGCATAGAATACCAAACTTTCATAACCACTAGATGAGTGTAAGGGAGCAATTAGAGAATCGGCTCGACCAATAGAAGACCAAAACATCTAAGGGAGGCTCGACACACAAAGCCACTAGATGCCCTAGGGCTAGAAATGTGAATCGATAGAAGAAGGCAAACACCCAAAGGGTAAAGGTAATCTATGCAATTGTTATCTATGCAAAATTTACTTGAAAAGTGTGCAAATGTAATCTATGCACAAATGAGAATTCTAACTATGCACGTGTGATCTATGCAAGAGAATTCTCAAACACAAGATGATTCTAATGTAATCTAAGAACCAGTCAAGTGCAAATCAAGAAAATTGGGTGAGATTTCCAAAGATCAAAAAATAAAAACACTCAAAGACGATTAACACTCATACAAAACCTTCAAGTAATGATCAAAGGAAATCAAATTAAGAATTTCTCAAAAGAGAGACTCAAAACCAGTCAAACAAGATTCCAACACACTCAAGCAGTTGAAAATGATGTGGCAAGATACAAATCCAAGCTCAGAAGGCTGGAAAACAAGCGAACTGAAAAGGTTAACAAGCCTGGCGCGACTGTCAGGCTGTAACTCGCGCTATAAAGGGATTGGCGCGGGTTTTCAGTTAGCAACATGTGCCACTGGTGCGACTGTCAGAGGAAAAAACGCGCTAATCAAGTTTGCCAAGTCAAAAAGAAGAACAAGCGGTCCAAAGCTTGGTTTACAGTATCTAGGCAGGCCAGGAAGCAAGAGGCAGCAAGAAACTCAATCCAGAAAGCTATCCAAGCAAGCAAACAAGAGAAAACCAAAGAGGCAAGACAAACCCCAAATTGTTCAGTCCGTAAACCAAACCGGAGATTGACTGAAGTGGCTTTGATCTACTTCACTAATGCAAAGCAATAGTGTTTCGAAGGCTATCTGTTCGTACTTCAGGCTCCGTCTAAAGTTTACAAATCAAACAACAAGCTAAACTCCCCAGCGGAGTCGCCAAATTGTTGTACAGGTAAATCCCCTCTGCGGACAGAGGCTATCCCACTAGCCCAAATGGGGTCTAGCAACAATCACACAACGCTAACACGCAGGTTCCTAGTTGCAAATCAAAGATCGATGATGATGGCCTACCTGGATTCCAACGCTAGTACTTGTCAAAGAATCGTCGCTCTCGTTCCTTTGCTCCGGCTGGTAACAATCCCCACGATCCTCGTGAACGGACACCTGCACATGCAAAGAATGACACAAATACAAGCATAAAATCCAATAGATGCAACTCTATATCATCAGAAAAGATATACTCATTTCATTATAAAGACAATAAGGTGGACATAATGATAGTCGTCTATTAATGAATAAAAGCAGGAAAGATCAACCAAGGTTGATGTTGAATATTCTCTGGCTGGGCGAGCAGTTTTAGCTTGCAATAGACTTTCTCTCCTCAGGATTCTGCAGATAACCTTCCTATGCTTCAAACTCACTATACTCTGCATTACTCGGACTCCACAAAAACTAGCTTGTTTAATGCATGAGGACAGTCATTTATAGATGGAGAAGGGAGGAAGATACAATGTACCAAGACGCCCATTGTGGATTGGCATTATCCCTGAAAAGCCACTGAGGATAGTTGTCATGGATAAATGATGACTCTCGACCTCTATCATGTGGATTTTTCCCTCAAAGAACTTCATGATAAGAGAGGAAAAAACATTTGGGTGTGCATTGGCCAAAAATCATTACTAAACTTAGTTGGTGCGAGTGTTTCTCTAGGACAGAGCGCCAATGGACGCGCCCCCTTTTGAGGATCTCAGTCATTAGCGCGGGTAAGACACTGTGTACCTGCGCCAATGGAAAAAGGGCACTATTCAGGGATAATTTGCAGAAGGTGTCTTCAGGGAACATGAAGTACATACTCAGGGGAACATAATGCAAATGTTTTTAGGTTATGTCACTGCTCACAGGTCCCGGAATATATCCTCCAATATACGAAAATAGGGGTAACAGGGACGGTGACCAACGATGAAAAATTACTGTGTAACACATAGCCTTAATCCCCAAACAGGAAAAAGCCATGACTCCAGATAGATTCAGACCCATGGCTTTATGCAACATGGTGTACAAAATCATTTCCAAAGTAATTGTTAATAGACTCAAACCCCTTCTTCCAACACTAGTGTCAGAGGAGCAAACTGGATATGTGGAAGGTAGAAAAATTCTCAATAATATCATTAAAGCTCACGAAGTGGTGCATTCCCTCAAGACCAATAAGCTAGCAGGTATGATAATACAGTTGGACATCACTAAAGCTTATGATAAGCTAAGCTGGTCTTATATCAGGGAAGTTCTTAAAGCATATGGCTTTGACCACAACTGGATAAGATGGGTCATGGCTCTTGTTACCACTGCTAGTTGTTCAATTCTTCTAAATGGCTCTCCATCCAGAACCTTCAAGCCTTCGAGAGGCCTCAGACAAGGAGATCCTCTCTCCCCCTTCCTCTTCATTCTCATGATGGAAGGATTGTGTCGAGCAATCATTTTAGCCAAGGAGGAAGGAAGAATCCAGGGACTTAGACTCACTCTGAATGGGGACACATTAACCCATCAACAATTTGTGCACGACACTATGCTACAAGGCACACCCACAGTCAAGGAAGCCAAAGCTTTCAAAAAAATCTTGTTTGAGTTCACAATGGCCGTGGGTACTGAGGTAAGCCTCACAAAATCTAAAGTTTTCTTTTTCAACATTGATCTTTGAATTCAAAGAAATCTCTCTAGAATTCTAGGCTTTCGAAGAGATCATCTTCCCTCGAGGTATCTGGGAATACCCCTCACTAATCAACCTCTGAGCAAGGAAGTATGGGATTCTGTAATTAATAAATTGAAGGACAAAGTCAGAAAATGGACAAACAGATCCTTGAATTTAGTAGGGAGGTTAGTTCTCACAAAGGCAGTACTACAAACCATTCCAATCTACATGTTATCAGCCCTTCTGGCACCAACAAGAGTCTTATAGCAAATTAAGAACATTCAAAAGGATTTTATTTGGGGTAAAGGGGAAGAAAAAATAAATGGGCTCTAGTTGCTTGGGACAAGCTTTGTAAACCAAAAACTCATGGTGGTTTGGGTCTCCATGACCCAGATATTCTAAGCAAAGTTTTGGGGGAAAAACTTTGGTGGAGATGGCTAAAGGAAATAAAAAAACCCTCGGCTAAACTATGGAAACAAAAATATGCAATGGATTGGCAAGAAAAGGACCACATTAGAATGATAGGACACATCAGAGGTTCCCATATTTGGAACAAGGCGTGGGAGAACAGAGCCTTAGTTCAAAAACATAGTTTCTGGGAGATCAAAAATGGGAAGCTTGCATGGTTATGGGAGGACAACTGGCAGCAGGAACATAACCTTTGTAGAGAAGGACTGGACATCATCAAAAACGACAGCATTAACAAAGGACTGAAAAAGGTAAGTGACTACTGGGATCAGTCAAGGAACACTGGTAAATGGAGAATTTGGAAGGTACTAAACTATAGTGAAGAGACCCTATTGAAGACCCAAGCTAAAGTTCTGGAAGCTATTTTGGAAAAGAGACAAATTTTGACCTCTACCTCAAATGATCTACTAAGATGGGGTAGAAACAACGAGGGCATCTTCAACCTCAAAGAAGCTAAAAGAATAGCTACGGGACTTAACTACCCAAGCCCTGATAAGACATGGAAATACCTATGGAGCAACCCACATTGGACCAAGATCAAACTATTCAGGTGGTTGGTTCAGAACAAAAAGATTCTAACTTGGGAAAATCGCAGAAAGAGAGGTTTTGTTGGGCCATCAAGATGCAAACTTTGTGGCCTTCAGGAAGAAACTATGGATCACCTTCTCAACCTCTGCTCTTTCACCTCCACCTTATGGAATTAGGTAGCCTCTATCTTCAAGTAGACAGACAGGAAAGAAAATGACATCACTGACACTTTAAAGAACTGGAGGAAGGACTTCTCAGACAATGAGACAGTAAACACAGCTTGGGCTCTGATTCTAGGATTCTTGATCTGGGATGTCTGGAAAGAATGTAACAACAAGATCTTCAAAGATAAATCTGGCTCAGCACAAAGTATCATAGCACAAATCCTAAAGCAGCTCAAAGAAATTGTCAATGCCCTTTCGAAGCAACCTCCTGAGAAACCCCCGGGTCATCGGGACGCTCTCATTCTGGAACTATTGGGGCTTCAGTGTCATGTCCCTCAGGGTACAATTAAGACAACAAAGAAAATATCAATAAGAAAGGCTTTCTGGCAACCACCTCCCCATGGCTTTTTAAAATTCAATATAGACGGAGCCTCAAAAGGTAACCCTGGGGACACTGGTTATGGGGGAGTCATAAGAGATGAAGAGGGCAAAATAAAAGTCATATTTCACAATCATCTGGGGAGGGCCACTAATAATATGGCTGAACTCATGGCCATTGATCAATGCTTAGAGATTCTGATAGAGTTCAATTTACATAATACAATCATTGAGGCTGACTCAGAATTAATAATTAATTCGGTCAAGCGGCTAGTCACGGGCACTACACCAGACAAAGTCTCGAAACACTGGAGACTTTTGTAGGTCTATTACCGAATTCAATCGCACCTAAGAATTCTAAGAACTCTTAGTTTTGTTCATGTGCATAAATATTCCAACAGAGTAGCGGACTAGCTTGCTAATGAAGGGTGAGATGCTCAACAGAAAACAAGTGTTGCTTGTGGGAGTCGGTACCTACAAGACAACTGCATGAGGGCTGCCACATTTTGGCCCTCACAGACAAGGAGCATTATCAGGACATGAAGGGGAATCCACCAGTTGACCTTTAATCAAATGGAAGATAAGGGTTCGATTGCAAGTCATCCTGAGATTTGGTATTTTAGGGTCTTGCAGTGGGTCAAAAAATTGTGATTATCTTCTCTAAACTTCGAGGCATCGGTTCAAATGGATGGCTCAGTCGAATGGATGGAAGTAGTGCAGTGTATCCATGGTTTCCGGGTTATTGGGCGCCAAAGCGGTTTCCGGGTTATTGGGCGCCCTCAAAACCCGAAGCGGTTTATTAGAAAAGTCTCTGGTGCCACTCAGCGTTCACCATGTGGCTTTCAAAGGAGAGAGAATATTGCCCTCATCGAGCAGGTATTCCACTGGCTTCTTCTTCGCCCGATATTTCCCTCAGCCGTTAGATCATGTAGCGGCAGATCAAGGGCTTAGGTTCAATGAGCAGGTTAGTGGGTCCGGGTGATCCCTAGCGGACCTGAAATCTTTATTATGTGGTCCCTATTCACCTCTTCGGGTCCGCTCAAAAGTGTATTCAGGTTTACTTGTTTTCACTCTGTTTTGCCCCTTGACCGCTTGACCTCGGTTCGTGGTTCGGATAGTGGAGGCAATGTGTTTTGCTTTTTCTTGGGCACTAGGCCTGGTTCTCGAGAAGTTGACTATTTTCCCAAAGCTAGAAGTGATTTCTAAATCTTTAGCCCTCTTCCTCTTTGGGTGTGATGTATTTTATGTAATATATTTTTAGTGACAAGGTAATAGAAGGATCAACTCTTGCTTTAGCAAAAAAAAGAGAATTGGCTTGGATGCTTGGAGTGGCTATGAAAATGCTCATATTCTTCCACATCAACTCTATAATCATCTCGAGGACACAGGTATCACCCATTTGGCGCAAATTGCAAATGTAGATCAGGACCGATGGCAGCAACAGAGTTGGTTGGACCACAGGGTGCTTAACATCCCAGCACATTGGAGCGAGGATTGGCAGTGTTTCATTGGGGCTCTTGAGAATGCCAATGTTAGGATCAGTAAACAACAAGATGTCCTCATTTGGGCCCCTGACCCCATGGAAGATACTCCCCAAAAGCAGGTTATGCGACCTCCATGGCTACCAGAGAAAATGGCAATATCTCCTGGTGGTGGTGCCACTTGTGGAAATTAAAAGCCCCTCTTAAATCCAAAATATTCATGTGGTCCATTCTTATGGACAAATCCCCTAATAATCTTAATCTAATGTGTAGAGCGTCCAACGACCCCTCCAGATGTAGCCTTTGTAAACAACATGAGGAAGATACAAACCATTTATTTCTCACCTGCCCTGTGACGACTTTCTTTTGGTCAAGGATCACTACTTCGCTAAATTTGCAGACTGTCTGGTTTGGGAAAAATGTAGGCAAGGCTTGGCTCAGATGGTGGTCAGAAGTGCAATCTCATAAAGACAGGAATCTGTCGTTGCTTATTTGTTGGGGTATATGGATTAATAGGAACAAATATATTTTTATGGATGCCATGATAAATTGGGAAACTTCCTATACAATGTTGATGGCTATTTTTAACTTGATCCTAGATAGCCCTGTCAGCAAGCCCCCCAGGTCATTGTCCCAAAACTTATCGATTCTAACTTCCCTGGGGTTATTTTCATGGTTCGGCTCAAGCTGATGGCATTGGGGGGGGGGGGCAGTTTTGCATATCGACAACCTTGTGTCCTATAGAATTCAATTTGGCCTGGGCAAGGGTACCAACAACTATGTTGAACTCAACACACTTAAATATTTCCTTCTATTTGCAAGAGAACTAAATTTCCAAAAGATACTGATTTTTGGGGACTCACAGCTCACTATAAACTGGATAAACGATGTATATCACTATCACTTGCACACACTCACAGACACTCTAGCTGATATCATTAATCTAAATTCTCAATTTGATTCTTTCACATGCTCATGCATATACGGGGAAAGGAATGAGATAGTTGATTGTCTTTCCAAAGCGGCGGCGCAGCTGAACAGAGGACAATGGCAGATTCAGGAATTCAGGGAGGGTACCTTCTACCATTTTTACCACCAACCATTCATGGAGATGAATGGGCTCAACACTAAATGATCCCTTGATCATTCCATTTTTTGTTTTTGTTCTATGTATATAATCTTACTATTATAACTCTGTTGTTTTTACTTATAAGACTGAACTCAGTTTTATCCTGGTTTTGATGTATTATTTGGACTTCTTTGAAGTTTATTATCAACTACATCATGGATGTTTTTGAAAAGCTTAACTAGACTACTTAAACTTCTCCTCAATAATTGCATCTCATACATGCAACATTATACAACATATAATTTTCTTATCTTATTAGTGAAAATTACACCTTTTTCCATAGAAAAATAATATCTATATAATTTACTATAATTTTTTCCTAATCAAAATTTTATATACATAATTTATTTAAATATAAATATATAAATTTTTCCGTATCAAAATCAAAAATCTATATATATATATATATAATATATATAATGATATATATATATATAAATATATATATATATATATATATAATATATATATATAATATATATATATATAATGAAAAGAAAACATAATCAATGAGCATAACACCATTCATTCATTAGAGGAAAATCCCACCATAGCATAGCTACATGAATGAATGAGGACAAAGTGATTTTGGATAAGTGTTGGCATTTATTCTCTTCCTCCTTATCATTTAATTTCATTTCAGCATCATCTTCTATTGGTTTGAAAATAGTATGGCCTACTAAGATGCGAATGAAAGGGTTGGAAAAAGTAAGTTTATATATATATATATATGAATTAATTTCATTTAGTTTAAATTTATCTTAATCTAAGATTTATTAAGTATTGAGAGATTAAATCTATTTTCATTCTAAAAGAGGTTTGTATCTCAATAGATTTAATCTCTTGGTGCTAGGTAGATCCAGAGTTAAAATGGATCTAAATTAGTTTAATTTCCTTCTTTGTATAGACTATATTCCACATGAATACCATGGGTTCTCATAAATCTAGAACTCAAAAACCACCAGTAAATTGACCAAGCCAAATTTACCTTATTATTTTAGTTTAAAGTTATTTTTATTTTAATGTAGGGTTATTTTTATTTTTATTTTATTTTGTTTTGTTTTGATAGTGTAAAATTGTTTAATTTATGGTTATTTTTATTTTGATTAAATACTTTTTTTACAAGATATTATATTACATTATTTCAACATATTTACATAACCATCATCAATTGATTTGACCAATAAATTATCATAATTTTTTGACTATATAAAAAATATATAATATAATTTTTTGATAAGATAACTAAATATTTAAATCTGTATGTTTTAATTTTATTGTTATTTTTTAGAATAACCTATGTTGATATTTTTAATTTGCGTATGAAAAGAATTAAGTAATACCTTTGATGGACAAATCGAAATTGATGTATATTCATCTACGATGTGAAATGTAAAAAAATAATGATTAAAATTACAGATTAAAATTTGATTAATACTAAAATTATTTTCTTAGTCGAGAATCAAAAAGCCTTATAGAGAGAGTCCGTAACCAACAGAGATATATATATATATAATATATAATTCTAATTTTTATTAATATGATGAAAATTACATTATGTATGTGCAATTGATGGTAATTAAAATATATTAGCTAAAAAAATTCAGTTGATCCAACAAAAAATGGACTGTAATAGTGAAAAACCACAACCTAGGTATTTTTGGTATACATCAAAATTTTCTATATAAAATCAGAAATTGATCTGCTCAATAATTAGTCTACAAAAATAAAAATACAATATCTATATATATATATTATATATATATATATATAAATATATATATAGATATAATAAATATAATATTATATATAATATAATAAAGATATATAACCAGACATAAATAAAATCAAGAACTTGTAATCGCGCTCTCCATGCAGGGCTGCTAGAAATACGCATATTCTTGATCATCTACAAACTCAATAATCTATCAGACTCCCATATCCTGAGAAGCGCCTTCTTTAGACAAGGCATCAACAATCGAGTTTCTTTCTCTGTAAATGTGGTAGCCGTAAACAAAGTCAAATGTTTGTTTTAAAAGAAATATCTCATCAAGAATCAAGCATACTGTGTACTTGCGACATCTAGCATTATTTTTGAACTAGTGTATGACAATCATATAGTCATAAAAAAACTGTAATTTGTGCATATTGTTAGCGCTCAAATCTGCCTTAGGCTGAAATAAGGCAAGACTCAAGGCCACATCAAACCACGCTCAGCCTTGTAGCTAGCCCTACGAGGACATGAGAGGGCTCTCTCCGAGTCAAACTCGGCAAAAGGTAATCGAAAAGGCTCGAGATGACCAAATTGATGACTGATTTTAGGCTAGGTATTAAGTACAAAGAGTTTAGGATTGTTTTTTATGATTTTGTTGAAATCCAGGGAAAAGGCAATTTGGGTGCGGGGATGAGGCACAGTTTTTGCAGAGGTCCACTTGGGGCAAGATAGGCAATTGTTTTGATACCTTAAAGCAGGTGATATGGATAGATCAGACTGGTGAGGGGCTAAGGAGAGCAATAGGTCTCAAGGATTCTCCTTAAACTGAAAAAAACATAGAATATTAAACAAATTTAAAGGCAAAGCATAGAAATTTCATGGATTCTACCTTAACACTTCATTTGCTTAATAAGAGAAGATTCAATAGAGATAATTATGCACATACACAACTTACAA
>APFE031226938.1:29573-42787 GCA_000404065.3 Pinus taeda
ACACCATCAAGACATAAAGTCCACCATGGAATCCCAAGTAGTGCTGCAAACCCTGGTCTTCCTTTGCCAAAAATGCTGGTAAAATAATGTACTATAAGTCTCAAACTTATCCCAAGATTCCAACCATGAAAATTGACTAAGAAGTACATAATATAGCAAGCTAACACATTTCCTTGCCTCTAGGAGTCGAGCTCATCATCCTAGGAGTTGTTTCAACCAATTCTAAACTGAGCACTACAATCTAGGCAATCAAAACAACTTGCCTCTATAAGCTAGGAAACCAATTCATTCATTAGTTTTTTGCCATTTTATGAATGAATCTTCTAGAATAGGTAAAAAAGTGTCATGTCAACATGAAATTACATCAATTACATCAAAGAGGATGAAAAATCCCACCAAAAAGTCAAAACTAGTCAATGTTGCGTTTTCCTGAGCTGAAGGTGCAAAACTGGAAAATTTTCCCAATGCGTAGCGCGCCATTTCTCAACGCGTAGCGCCCCTCTGACGCATAGCGCACGTGCATAATAACACTGATAAAATATCCCTGACGCGTAGCGCGCCTCTGACGCGTAGCGCACCCTTCCTGACGCGTAGCGCACCTCTGACGCGTAGCGCGCCCTTCCTGACGCGTAGCGCACCTCTAAAGCTACCCACTTTGCTCAAGAACTCCTAAAATCGCCTTTGCAAGGTTTCACTTAGCTTGTGAGAGGCAAATGAGTTGCTAATGAAGAATGATGTGCTTTTATAGGCTTCCTTTAGATTTTCATTTGCCCAAAACCCACTTTATAATGTTTTGAACGTTGACACTTTTTGAATTAATTGGCTCTGACTTTTGGTTTCTTTTCTTTGAAAAATTGGTTGAAATGATGATTTCTTCTGAAAATTTTTGCAGGGATAGCTTCTAAGGTGCTTTGGCAAAGGAGACCAACGCTGCACTTCGACATTTGGAGAGTTTGAAATTTTGAGAATTTTTACAAAAAATGAGATAATGACCTTTGTTTTTCAAAACCAGAGTTTTGAAAACAAGGTGAAAATTTAGCTGTACAATAGTGAGAATTGTTGAAATGATGTTTTATGAAGGACATCCCTCTGGCCTACTGGTCCTTTATGACCTCTCAAGACAAGAATTGACTCAACCCTAGACCTAAGACCTTGAAATTTAAAACAAGATAAATGACCCTTTGAAGATTTTATTCACTCAAACAAACCTGAACCAGCAGTGCCAAACAGGAGGGGAATAAAAGACACAAACTCCTCCAGCAGATTTATGGCATGCCTAACGGAATGCAACATGATCACACTGATGGGACACCTAAACATGAAATGCAAAGAGTTTTGATCTCTGGTGGAGGGCTACTAGACCGACTCTAACACATATTTTGTTCTATAGTGAATATAAAAAAATTAAGACCCATGAGCTCTAAGAAGTTATTTGTGCTTGCCCTATACCACTTTTAAATTTGAAGCCATAGTTACCAAATTCAACCGTATCGCCAAAAAAAATTCGTAAATTCGACAGTTCGATTCGATTTGCGAATTAAAACGGCAATTCGAGTTCGGCTTCGGTAAAATGTACTCGATATCAGAGTTCACGATATCAGATTCTTCGTTTGAAGCAATGAATTTTTAGAAGATGTAAAACAACATCCCCACCACAAAACCTCCTGAAAGTGTTGCTCCATCGAAAAAGGCACATGGGAAAGACTGGTCAATGGATTCCTCATATATAATGCATTGTATGGGAATAGAATCAGGGGTATCCAATAGATATAAAATTGTGATTGATTGGGTCACCATTATGTCAGGAGCATTGGATTTTCCTTGAATACTTCAGCGTTATGGGAAATCCAGATACCCCACAACAAAAGGAGGGGAAGATAGCAGAGTCGTTTTGGGCTGATATTTTTCCCCCGGTCCTTCCAAGCTTCAAAATATGAGGCTCTCTGCCACATTTGTTGAATGATGAATTTTGCACAGGTCGATGACAATACCGCCTTTGTGAAGGTACAATAAAGAAACAAATGATTAACTGAGTCGTTCAAAATTTTACAGAGTAGGCACCAGATTGGGCCAATGATGTCTCTCTTAATCAAGTTGTTCCCTATAGGAACTTCGTTTTCAGAACTTTGTTTTCAAGGGCGCACCATTGAAAGAGGCTAATTTTTGCCGAACACACTACTTTCCATAATTTCTTCCACCACCATGATGGGTGTTCTGGCTTCCTGTGTTAATTTAGAAAGAGATATCCAACTTTCAGGGCATATGATCCATGTGTTGCATGTGCCCAAACTAAGGAATATTCTCTATCCCAAATGGAAACATGACAAGAAATGATAGAGGAGGTGTATTGTTGCCAATGTTTCTAATATATGTGAGGGATTTGTAACTATTGATGGGTTTTCCAATCTTGAGACCAGATAGTGTATTGGTCTAGATCAGTTATTTGAGCCAGAAAATGAAAATTCCCAGTTTGAAGGATAGCCACAAGATCTGAAGGCAACTGATAATGTTTGTTGCAACCAACACATGGATCCTCTTCGAGTCTCACTTGTTCTCCATTTTCGACTTTCCAGACAAGACCCCTTTTTATGAAATCAAAAGCGTGAATGAAAACTTTCCATTAACCGATATATTTGTTTAGATATATGTTAAAGATTTAATAAAAAAAATATTTTTTGTTAGAAGTGTTTAGTGTTTATTCTAATTGATTTTTTTAATAATATATATATATATATATATATATATATATATATATAATATATATATATATAATGTTTATTCTCATTAACATTTAGTAATCTTGTTTATTATTTCTAAATAATTCATATTTTGTTATGTTATATTTTTATATTTTTTAGTTTATTGGGAATTAGTTTTTAAGGTAATACATATTTTATTGTTCTTAATCTTGATATTTCTATTATATATTCTTATTCTTTATTGTTTACTATAATTTTTTGGTTTTGACTTAATAAAATGGTCATTTACTTGATTTAATTTACTTTATTTTTAATCATTTTTGTTTGATTGTTAATAAAATGGTACTTTTATTTTTCTAGTTTAATTTATTTTTTTTTATTCTAACTTTTTTTTTTAATTTGCATTTATTATTTAATTTATAAATTAATATGTTTTTAACCGTTAGTCAAAAAATCCTCGATGGGGGTGTGTATTGAGACAAGAGAGTGGTAGATGGATGAACAAACGGTATGAAGCCTGACTCTGGATGATCCAGTTGGCAGGCATGACACGTGATGATGGCAAGTGCGATGACCACCCAAAGTGGAATGGGTGGAACTAAAACATCGAGAAGGCAATAAAGTTTTATATAAACTATCAGTTCATTGTTTTAACTTGTATTTGGATGATGGGTATGGGAGTGGGGATCAAAGGGATTAAGGCAACATAGTACGCAAAGATCATTGCCCTTTGCATGCCCGCTGGTGTTGGCCTGAACAGGGTGAGAAGCATTGATGGAGTGCGATTTTTGCTTTCAGAGGGTAGGGTCCTCGTGAGGGTGAGAACAATTTGGGACTTGGGGGATAGGGTCGACGACTGTGTTATAGTGAATTCCATCACTTAATTCTACATATAGGTGATTTTGTTGGGCGTGGAAGTTAATTGGGGTTCCAGTGTTTAAATTATGGTTAGCTATTTTCGTTGGCTTTCCTTTTTTCAATGGTGGCCCTTAGTCACCCTACATATTCGAAATCCATCAGCTTGCCACTAGTGTGGAGACATGGTCGCTCTAACACAACTAGGAGGAGATTGGAGAAGATGAGGTCAGAGCACTAGGAGGCTTATGTGCTCGATGTGCTAAGTTGAGCGTGATCTCAGAGTGAATTGGCAGGAGGAGACTCAAATTTGGTGGGTGAGGCCTGCTTGTGTTCTTTGTGCTTGTAAATACGGTGGAGTGGGTCAGAGGCACTACCCTTGAATCGACTTGGCGTCATGTTGAGGCAGGGGAGGATGGATCGGCGTGGAGTTGGCCACCACGGGCATCTTGGGGACTGGTTTGTGTGAGCAGAGGAGCAAGAAGAGGAGGGTGGAATTCCAGAGGAATAGGTTGCTAGGAGTCTCACCCCATCACCGGGGATAATGGTGCAACCCCAGACATTGCAAGCAATTGCTGAAAAATTTTACGGTATCCATGAAATCTTGGACATCTGCCAGGAGAAAAGGTACAATGACTGGAATGAGGTAATATATATCTTATATAAATGATTTGTAGTTTTCTCAAGGTGAAATCTTGGATGACCTAGCTTCAGTTCATCATATCCGGTGTAGGTATGAAGAAAGGTTAGATGAAATAGAAGCAAAGTTGGAACATATTGATTTTCATGTTCATGAGGGGCATGATCAGCGTGTGGCCCCTAGAAATGCTCAGATGTTGATCCTTCCAATGTAATATGGTTGTGGTTGGTAGTTTTTTATGTTATGGCTGTATTGTGGGTGATAGGACTAGTTTGTCTTTGGGCTTCTTGTAAAAACAGTCTTTATGTTTCATTGCACTGCTCTCTTGGCCAAACAATATGGTTGGAGTGAGGCTGGGAGAGAAAAGAAATTTTGGCACAAATGTAATCAATTTTTGATGAATTAATATAAGCACTCCAATTGACCAAAAAAAAATGATATGTTGGTTGTGGAACTTGATTATCTTCCTGATTGTTTAAACGTTCTTTGTTTCAGCCATGTTGGATCCTTGTTCTTAATGGGGTGGAAACGTCACCCATTTAATCACCGTAGGGGGGGTGGGCAATGACGCATTTTATGAGCCCCCCCTTGGTAGGGGTTTGGGTGCGAAGCTAAAAATAGATGAAAATTTGCCTTGTAAAATATTGTAATTTCGTAGTCAATCTGGGTCATTCATTAGGCAGATGATCTGACGGTAGAAGTTATGTTAATTTAGGCTTTTTTCCCTAGAAGGAAACCCTCAGATTATATGAAGGAGTTGTATTGTGGTTGTGTATTATTATTCTGAGTGAGAAAGAGAGAGGAGATTGTGTGAGAGCGAAGAGGAAATTACAACAGATATGTTGTAGGTTGTATCTCTTCATTTTGCTAGATAATATAAAAGGAAGGATTGATTGTTTACCTATGGATGTATCCCAAATTGGTTGAACCACATATATTTGTGTCTCTCTTTCTTTATGTGTTTCTATATTTGTGTTTATGCAATATTTTATGTGTTTCAATGCTCCTTTAATTAATTTTTAACAATTGGTATTAGAGCTTAAGGTCTATTTGGATGATAAACTCACAAGAGAGAAGGGTTCCTGGTTCAAGTAGGAGCAATGGTGAAAGATGGTAGGTTTAAGGTCGAGAAATTTAACGACAAAAACTACCAGTTGTGGAAGATGCAGATGGAAGATTATTTGTATTAGAAAGATATGTACCTAGCATTGAGTGGAAAGACAAAGAAGTTGACGGGTATGTTGAACGAAGAATGAGAGATACTTAACAGAAAAGCATGAGGAACAATATGGTTGTGCCTAGCGGCATCAGTAGCCTTCAATATTTCGAAGGAAACGACAACGGAAGGTCTAATGAGGGCCTTGGTGAAACTATATGAAAAAACCTCAACCTTGAATAAGGTATTTCTCATGAAGCATTTGTTTAATATGAAGATGTCAGAAGGTGGATCTATTGTTGATCATTTAAATTAGTTTAATATGGTTGCCAGTCAGTTAAGTTGTGTAGGGGTAAATTTTTATGATGAAATTAGGGCTTTGTTATTTCTGTGCTCAATCCTAGAAAGTTGGAATAGCTTGGTTATGGCTATAAGTAACTCTAGCTCTCGATCTAGTACTTTAAGGTTTGATGATGTTATTGGTGCCATCCTTAGAGAGGAAATGTGATGGAAAATATTCAGTGAGACATCAAGTAATTATTTGACTGCAAAGACTAGGGGAAGAAAAATGGAAAGAGGAAGGAGCCCAAGAAATCACAGTAAGTCAAGAAAAGGTAGATCCAAATCTAGATCGGGGATAGTCACATTGGAAATGTGGGAAGAAAGGACACCTCAAGAAAGACTGCAAATCTCATAAGGGAAAAGGAGATGGACAACAAGAGAACAATCATGAAGCGAATGTGACCAGTGATGTGTTGCAAGATTCTTTGATTCTTTCATTAGAGAATATTATTGATGCCTGGGTGGTAGATTTAGGGGCCTCATTCCATGCCACATCTGAAAGGAAACATTTTCATGACTATGTTCAAGGAGATTTTGGACAGGTTCGTATGGGTGATGATAAACCCTGTAAAATCATTAGAATAGGTAATGTCTTTATAAAGAAACAAAATGGAAACCAATGGATATTGAAGGAGGTAAGACATATTTCATATCTAAAGAAAAATCTAATTTCAATAGGGCAGTTAGGTGGTGAAGGTTGTATAACTACATTCACAGACAAAGCCTAAAAGGTCACTAAAGGAGCCATGGTAATAACAAAAGGAGAAAAGATTGGTATGTTGTATTTATGCAATGGTATTTATAATTATGTTAATGCTTTAACCTCCAAAGGATAAGATATGACATTATGGCATCATAGGCTTGGTAACATGAGTGAGAAAGAGATGCAAATTATTCACTCAAGAAATTTGTTGCTAGGTTTGAAGCATTTTGATTTGGATTTCTGTGAAAATTGTGTTTATGGAAAACAGAAGATAGTTAGATTTATCAAAGTTGGGAAAGAAAAGAAGAGAAAAAAATTAGAGATTATGCATACATATGTATGGGGACCTTCTTAAGTATCATCTCTCTGTGGCTCTTGCTATTATGTTACTTTTATTAATGATGCAACTAGAAAAACTTGGATTTATTGTATTTGAAATAAATCTAATGTATTTGACACTCTCAAGAAATGGAAAGCTTTGGTTGAGAATTAGACAGGAAAGAAGTTGAAGTGTCTTAGATAAGACAATGGATGTGAATGTTGCAGCAAAGAGTTTGATAACTATTGTTCAAAGCATGGAATTCAAACCAAGAAGACAGTTCCAGGAACACCATGGGAAAATGGTGTGTCATAAAGGATGAACATGGAAATCATGGAGTGTGCAAGGTGCATGAGATTGCATGCAGGATTTTCCTTACAATTTTGAGCATATGTTATACATATTGTCATTTATCTAATAAACAACAGGCCTTCTTGGATGGTGTTATTCCAGAGGATGCATGGACAGGGAAAAAGGTAAAGTACTCATTTTTAAATACTTTTGGTTGTGAAGATTTTTTCCACATCAATAAAGAAAATACAACAAAGCTTGAGGAAAATCAAAGAAATGTACTTGTATTGGATATGGTGTAAATGATTTTGATTATCGCTTATATGATTATTTAAATCACAAAACCATTAGGAAAAGAGACGCCATATTCAATGAAAAGGTCATGTATAAGGATCAGATGTAGGAAAAGAAACAAGAAAATGAAAAGAAAGAATACACAGTGTTTGATGAGATAACATAAAAAGTAAAGGTTCCTAAAAATCATAATGATCGTCAGCCACAAAAAAACAACAACCACAATAGCAACATGCACCTCAAACACCTGAAAGTGGTGTTAGAAGAACTACTAGGATAAGTAGACCCCCTGAATGATACTCTCCTTCATTATATTATGTATTATTGGTTGGTTATGGTGAACTAGAAAGATATGAAGAAGAAATGAAGGTAAAAACCAAGAAGTGGGAGCAAGCCATGGAAGAAGATATGGACTCCTTGATGCATAACCAGACTTGGGACTTAGTCAAGTTGCTTGCGAATAAAATAACATTGCAGAATAAATGGGTTTACAAGTTGAAGGAAGAAGATGGAGAAAAACAAAGGTATAAAGCTAGACTTGTGGTGAAGGGGTTTTAACAAAATAAAGGTATAGACTTTGATGAAAATTTTCTCCTGTTGTTAAAATGACTTCAATTAGAACTATTTTAAGTCTAGTGGCAGTAGAAGATTTGCATCTTGAGAAGTTAGATGTAAAGACAACCTTTCTTCATGCGGATTTGGACGAAGAAATATATATGCAACAACCACAAGGGTATGAGGTCAAAGGGAAGGAAAAATTAGTGTGCAAATTGAAGAAGATTTTGTATGGCTTAAAATAGAATCCAAGGTAGTGGTATCTAAAATTTGACAGGTTTATGTCTAAACAAGTTTATACTAGATGTCACTCTAACCATTGTGTTTATCTTAAAAGGAAAAATGATGGCAGCCATATTATATTGCAATTTTATGTAGATGACATGCTTGTTGCAGGGTCTAACATGCAAGAAATAAATGTGCTAAAAAAAAATTGGAAAATTCATTTGCAATGAAGGATTTGGGTGTTGCAAAACAAATCCTTGGTATGAGAATAATTAGAGACAAGAAAAAACACAAATAAACATTGTCTCAGAGTGAGTACATAGAAAAGGTGTTGGAAAGATTTAATATGCAGAATGAAAAACTAGTTAGTACACATTTGGATAGCCATTTAAAACTACGTAAGGAGATATGTCCCAAGGCCTAGGAAGAAATGGATTATATGTGTAAAGTTCCTTATGTATCAACAATTGGAAGCTTATTGTATGTAATGGTCTACACAAGGCTTGATATTGCACATGCAGTGGGAGTTCTAAGTAGGTATATGAACAATCTAGGAAAACAACATTGGATGGTAGTGAAGTGGATTCTCAGGCATTTGAGAGGTACCACAAATAAGGCATTATGCTTTAGTGGTTCAAACATTTCTCTACAAGGATATGTTGATGCGGATATGGCATGTGATATAGATAACAGGAAGAGCACCACAAGGTATGCGTCTACTCTAGGTGGAACAACTATTAGTTGGGTTTCAAAATTGCAAAACAATGTTGCACTTTCAACAACAGAAGCAGAGGATGTTGCTGCTACAGAGGCTAGTAAAGAAATGATTTTGATGCAAAGGTTTATGGATGAATTGGGTAAGAAGTAGGAGATGGGCAAGTTATACAGTGACAGCCAGAGTATCATACATCTTGTAAAGAACTCAGCATTTCACTCCAAGGCTAAACATATACAGCTCAAGTACCATTTCATACATTCATTTTTGGAAGATGGATAGTTGAAGCTGGAAAATATACACACTAGCCAGAATCTTGCAGTTATGTTAACAAAAGTTGTAACTAGGGAGAAAGTGAGATTCTAATCAGTTTCTATTGGTCTTCAAGTCTGACGGTGAAGATGAAAAACAAATAGGTCCAAGTAGAGTCATTGTCCAGCAAGTGAAGCAACGATGGAGTTTATATAATTAGTTTCCAAGTGGGAGATTGTTCAGACGTTCTTTGTTTCAATCGTGTTTGATCCTTGTTCTTAATGGGGCGGTAATGTTGCCCGTCTAATCAACACCCCACCCTCCCTTTGACAAAGGTTCAAGGGCACTTGAAGCTAAAAATAGATGAAAGTTTTCCTTGTAAAATATTGTAATTTCGTAGTCAATCTGGGTCATTCATTAGGCATATGATCCGACGGTAGAAGTTATATTAATTTAGGGTTTTTTCCCTAGAAGGCAACCCTTAGTTTATATGAGGTAATTGTATTGCGGTTTTGTATTATTATTCTAAGTAGGAAAGAAAGAGGAGACCATGTGAGAGCGAAGAGGAAATTACAATGGATCTATCGTAGGTTGTATCTCTTCCTAAGATCAAACTCTCCATATTGTTTTGATGATGACCCACACTAAGTAGTTCGAAATGCATTGACACACTATTTCTCATGTGATTTTTACTGAAATATTTTCATTATACAAATTTTGGATCATAGATTGTGAGAAAAAAATATGATCAAATTTATTAAATTAGTTGTATTTTATAAATAGGGATTTGTAATTATTTGTGTTATTAGAAAGTTTCTTTTAGCCATCTAGTTGACTTCCGACTCTAAAATTTAAATTCTTGCCGACCTAGTTGCCACAATTGTCTTTCTTACTTGCATCAATATCCTAAACCTATAAATATTCATCAACCATTTAATTTATATAATTTTACTAGTTAAAATTTATTTATAATCACTTGTAACAAATAATTAAAATTAATGATACTCATAACAACCATTCTAATTTAACTTAGTCTCATAATTAATACCCTTGTAACTAAAAAAATCATAATGGCAAAATTCAACAATGTTACGGACTTAGAAAGTCTACCCACTCGATTCAACAATGTCATGTATATAAAATTCTATCCACGTATGGATTCGCATCCTATATAGTTGTATTTATTTAATATTATATTATATTTAAATTTATTTAAAAGAAAAACATTGCACTTTAAAATAAATATATTTAATTGAAAAAAATTGAAATATTTATACCCGGATGCGGGTGCTTTAATGATGTGTTAATGCCTTGCATGCGAAATGGGCAGCTGGCATTCCCACTTGCTGGTTCCGACGGTTCGAGGTTTGGGATTTACTGGTATTAATGGTTCAGTGTACCCGAGGTCTGCAGGCGAGTAATTACAGTATGGAGCGCATTCACCATGGAATATATGCTTTGAGGTCTTCAGGATTTGGCACTTGGTTTCTCATCTGGTGGTCAGTTCCTCAACGCCCCTGCACAACTCAGTGAATTTGGATGCCGCCATGGATACTTAACTAGTCTCAATTGAACTGGTTCAGGTATATGGTTCTGATTCTCTCCGCCGGTGTCTGGTGCATTGGGTTAGTCTTCTCTGTCTGCGTCCGGTCTAAGGATTTCGTGTTGCCTGTTTCTGCAAGGTGTTTTGTTTTGGTCTTTTATGATAGTGTCTGGTTAGTCCATCGGGCTTTTTATGTCTTTGTTTGGTTTTTTCTGGTGGTTCATTCAAGCTACTGCGAATTCTGTATTTGAGTCCTCTGTACAGAGGTCTGGTCCTCGAACCGAGTCCATTTAGCCTATGTCTGGCCGCTTCACCCTCATCGTCTGTCTCCCGGCTCCTTCAATTCGCAAAGTCATTCAGTCATGGTCCGTCGTCGCGGCACTCCTAGGCGTGGCAGTAATTCCGGGTCTCGTGGAGGCTCTCGGGGTCGTGGTGGCTCTGTCCCTCAGCGCATTACTCCGTTAACCTCGGCCTCTCCTTCCTCTCCGCCCTCTGACAGTTCTAGGCCTACCCTGAACAGCTCTTTTCATTCGACTCGGTTCAAGTTCAGAAGCAGGCTCAATAAGCCTCTTATTTCAGCTAGTGTCACTATTATCTTCTCGGAGGAGGAAGATGAGCTTACAAGCTCGGATGAACCCTCCAGGGAACAGTCTCAGTCTCAAAATTCCAGTGATTTTCAGGGTAGTTTGGTTGGAGTCGTCCTCAATGACTCAGTTGCGTTGCACGAGGAGGGCCAACAGGAAGATTTTCATCCTCAGCTAGCTGCACTTCAAGAGCCAATAATTGATTGTGAGCCTGCGAGCCTCTCTGGAAAGGTTCTGAACCTAGTTCTTCCTCCAGAAGGCAATTCGATGGAAGTTGCTGACAATGTGATGGTAAATTGGGTAAATTCCCCCAACCAGGCAAATGAGAACGCTTCAGGCTTTCCACCGTAGATCTAATTACTCTTGGCTTCAACGACATTACAGCAAGTTAACTTATGATTTTTGGTTTTTGTGTGAAATTCTCAATATGTATGGCTTCTTATCTCAACAGCATGAAATTTCACAGTCTCCTGGACATAATTCTGGTTATCAATCATTTTGTAATAGCGACTGTAAAGGACAGCTTTTTGTAATCATAGCCTCTTCTGAAGCTTTGAACTTACTTAGTCAGATTAGTAATGGGTCTCACGAGCTTATCAGAATTCTCACTTCCATGAGTCTCATTTTTATAAATGGAAGGCAATATGCTACCTGCAACAGCCCCCTCAGAGGTTCAAACCTCTTTGTAAATATTTTTCCCCTTTTATTTTAATAGAATAGTCTTTACACAAAAATAAATAAATAAAATAAATAAAAATAAAAATAAATAAAATAAAAATAAAAATAAAATAAATAAAAATAAATAAATAAATATTTAAAATATTTAATTAATTTAATATATTATTAATAATTGTTCATGAGGTGTACAATAGATTGTGATGGCATATATTGTTAAGTCACTCCGTGATGCGAAGGTCACTGGTTCGACAATTTATGGGAAAAAATCCAGTCATGTTAAGCATTGGTGTGGCCTAGGTCAGGTAAGATTCCCAACTAATTTTCATGGCTTAAATACGACCGAGTCATAGTTTCTCAAGCCACAAATCAAGCCTAAAGTCAAACTAGACATAAATACTTACCAAAATCATTGATATACAAAGCCATATCGTCGTTTCCCTTTCTTATATATATAAAATAAATATCTTTAAAAAAAACCTTTTTCAAAAATAGAATTTTTTTTCAAGTATAAATTACATTTTTTCTTGAAATTTAAAATAATAAACAATATTATAACCTAATAAAAAATTCAAAATTTTCAAAAATATATATGGTAATGAAGTAAATAAATAAAATAAAATCTAAAAATTAATGTCAAATCTCTCTCACATATATTATACATATAATTTAAATTAAATTAAATCATCAATTAAATTAAATATTCACTTGGTAATAACTTCAAATTACACGTATATATTAATACTACATATATAATATAAATTCAAATCATTAATTAAATAATTAAATTTAATATTCATGGAGGAAATATCTAAATTTATTAAAAATACAATTTTTTAAATATTTAATCCTTTTCATACTTAATAAATCCAAAATTAAAATAAATTTATATTAATTAAATTGACAAATAATAAATTAGAAAAAACATATTCACAATTAAAATAAACATTGGAAATATCAAATTTATTAAAATACATTTTTTAAAAATAATTATATCTCTTGACTTAGTTAACGGAGAATCCACAGTACGAACTATTGTTGGTCAATGTTGTTTCAAATCCCAACCGGGATCCATCATCAGGACTTTATGAATGATGATATAAGAAGAGCTTATTTGAAGGATAGAAATAGTTATGAGGAGAATAGATTTAAAGATCCACTGAATGTCGGCTTAATTTTATAATGTTTAATTATAGATTCTTGAATAAATTATTTTTATTTTTACTGCTGAATTTAATATATTAATTTTTACTGATGAGTTAATATATTAATTTAAATTATTATTATTTAAATCCTTAACCTTAATGCTAATATAATTCTAATAATGATAACTTCATTTGAGCATTTAAGATTTAATATATGCTTA
>APFE031226942.1:0-11645 GCA_000404065.3 Pinus taeda
CTCTCCCATCCGCCCCATCCCACCTCCCTCGCTCCCTACCCATGCCCTCACTCGCCTCCGCACCCCACCTCATCCCACCCCACCTGTCAAGCCCACAAGTCACGAAATACGATGTGCGGCAAGTTGGATGAGCGCTCTCATTTAAACGCGACGAGTGGGCAAGTGGGCGAGTTGGTTGTGATGTTTGTTGTGACGATGGGATGAGTTGGAGGAGCAACGAGCTGGGGCGGTCGGTTAAATGTGCCCGAGGCACGAGCGTGACGAGCCAACGAAGGAGTTGAAAAGCTGAAAGGTTGGAAATTTGGCTAAGTGTGTGACTTTGTGGAAGAGAGCTTATACCATGCGAAGTTGGGCATGTGGACCCAGCAAGGTAGTGGGCATGGGTGAGCCGACATGAAGTGTGGGTGATTTCGTTGAATTGGCAGGACGGCCTGGGCAGGCCGACCCATGGCAAATCCATGAGGAAGCATATAACAAGGCAGACACATGGAGAGGAGAAGACATCAAATCAATTAACACAAGTCAACAAGAAGTGTGAGCTCAAGGAAAAGGGTGAGCAAGAAGGTGGACACATAAGGCAAGACAAGGTGCAGGGGGTGCTTTGACTGAAGCATCGAACGTAGGGACGAAAACGCAGAAGTTCAGGTGGCACGAGTTGTAGGTTGGGCACTTTGCGCGACAGGTGAACCGGGTTAGACAAGCGAGCTGGATAAGGGCACACGACCCATGATGGGCACGCTGCACGACGGTGAGCTGGGTCGAACGAAGGCGGGTTTGTGGAACAGGCTGTTGGTGGAGTTTGTGGTGTAGCTACGGTGGAGTCTGCGGTGTGGGCAGGGCTGCAGTTGGTGTTGCGTCTAGATGAGCTGTAGTCGGGTAAGGCGCATGAACGTGTGGGCAAGCGTTGAACGTTGGGAGCGCTGCGGGTGAGCGTCGGATAGGGCGACACACCGTGGGCAAGTCAGAATGGAGGCACGAGTTTTGCTGAACGAGCGATGGGTGGTATAACCGGTTGGCACGACGAGTTGGTGCGGAGGGTAGCCCAGGGGTGGGCACCTCTGCCCGACGAGTTGGGTGACCCGACTCGACAAGGGTGGGCACTCCTGAATAGTGGGTCGGGCGAGGTTGCACAATGCAGGCCGAGTTGCATATTTTGATAGATATTGTGAGAAGGAAGTTGGGGTTCCTCTCTGGAGACTGTTATTGCATATTTATGAAATATTGTTATTATCATTGTGGGCAGACTCATATTCAGGGAGTTGCCCCTCCCATTAAACATTGTATCCACTGTGCATGTGTACATGATAATGATGATGAAAGAAGATTAAATTGAATAGGATGTGCGACGAGTTGGGTAAGTGCTCTCGGTTAAATGCGACGAGCCGGGTGAGCAACGAGTCGATAAGCGGGCGAGTTGGTTGCGGATGGGACGAGTTGGAGGAGCGACGAGCTAGGGCGGTCGATTAAACGCGCTCGAGGCACGAGCGCAACGAGCCAACGAAGGAGTCGAAAAACTGAAGGGTTGGAAATTTGGCTAAGTGTGCGACTTTGCTAAGGAGAGCTTATACCGTGCGAAGTTGGGCATGTGGACCCGACAAGGCAACGGGCATGGCAAGCTGACATGAAGTGTGGGCGAGTCAGCTGAATTGGAAGGTCGGCCTGGGTAGGTTGACCCATGACAAATCCATGAGGAAGCATATAAGAAGGCAGACACATGGAGAGGAGAAGACATCAAATCAATTAACACAAGTTCACAAGAAGTGCGTGCTCAAGGAAGAGGGCGAGCAAGAAGGTGAACGTATAAGGCAAGGCAAGGCACAGGTGACCCTTTAACCGAAGCATCGAGAGGATGGATGGAAATGCAAAAGTTCGGGTGGCATGAGTTGCAGGTTGGGCACTCTGCCTGACAGGTGAACCGAGATAGACAGGCGAGCCGAGTAAGGGCAGGTGACATGCGACGAGCGCGTTGCACAACAACAAGCTGGGCCGAACGAAGGTGGGTCTGTGGAATAGGCTGAGGGTGGAGTCTTTGAGAGGGAGAGAGCTCTAACAAAGGGCTTGCAGTGGAAGGATAGGAAAGGTAGGAAAGAGGATAAACAAGGCTTCTTTAAAGAGGTGAGGGGGATTTGAGAGAAACACAACCCAAAGAGGGATTGTGCTAAGCCAAACATAGGCTGCTATAGGTAGCAGAAAAGGAAAATAGGGCAATGAATGAGGAAGATAGGGTTAAGAGAGGAGCTACGGAGGAAATATGAGGAGCGGAGGAGAAGGAGTTGCGGCAGAGTTAATGTATGTAAGGTAAGGCTTTGGAGGGTTTGTCGTAAGGGAAAAAGGGAGCAACATGAGGGTTTGGAGTTGCTAGAATGCCACAATAGGGATTCCACAGGGGTAAATAAGGCCATGACAAGGGTTTTGAAAGATAACGTTAGGCCCCAAGGGTTCAAAAAATTTCTCAATGTCACCAAAAATAAATGCTAACTTCAGATCTTCTCTTTCACTGAATAATCTCGAATTTTTGACCCTGCGAACAAAGATTTGAGACTAGATCTTGCCCTACAGGGCCTAGATATGTCTCAAATTCCAAAAATCTCCTTGAATAATCTCATATCTATGCTTGCACAAGTAAAAAATGAAATACCCAAGACCCAATATATACAAAAATAAAACTAAAATGCAAAGCCCAGATGTTAGAAATTAAAATTATTTTACAAAATCTTCATATCTATACAAATAGAGTATAGATCTACTAGATTTGAGGAGTATGAGTCCGACTCCGCTCTCAGATATGTAGAATCAAGCTTTTCTTAGCCAAATCTATCAATTAAACTCATTGTATGAAAGATAAATAATTTTAAATGAGACACTAGCCAAGAAACCCTACAAGAGAAACTTCATTAGATAAATCTTGGGATTTCAATCAGGAAAGCTCTTCAGATCTTATGTCTTAGGAGTTGGTTGGTCCAATCGAGGACTTCTCCTCGCACCTAAGTTCTCGAATATAAAATATCTCTACACACTCAAATCAAGTTGTCAGATCGATAGAGATATAAAATAACACTATAATATTCAAGAATTAGATATGCTTGCTAATTTAATTAAATTAAAATGTTATCTTAAATCCAATAACCTAAGAAAGATATCTGTGCAATAGATTATTTTCAAAAAATAAAAATAAACAAGTCTTAAAATATACTTCAACTAAGCATTAAGAACAATATTACCATAAGAAATAGGAGAGAAATACCACCATCAATGAAAACCCCAAAGACTTTGCGTTATTATATTTCAGAGAAATTATAAGAGAGTTTCAAGAGCTAGTATACGATTCAAAGATCAGATCCTTTGTGAGACAAATGACTTTTAATTTATAGATAAATTCTCCAAACATCTAGTTGGCTTGATCCCCATCAAAATAATCTCAACCGTTGAAAAATATTTAATTATCTTTAAATTTCCACTGTCGAAATATTTATTTTTTGAGGAATTGTCGAATTTATCTTTTAATTCATTTTTAATCAATTCAAAATTAATTATTTTGAGTTAATTTCCTCAAAAACTTGACTTTGACTTAATCACCAAGGCCCAAGGGTCCAAAATTTATTGAAATTTTCAATATTGCTTTGGTGGGGGACTTTTAAAAATTCATTTATCTAGAACCCACAATTTTTTTATTTTGGAGAATTTATTTTTCTTAAGAATTAAATTTGATTCTAATTAATTAAATTTATGGATTATGATTTTTAATTTATTTTTGCCAAAAAAATTAATTTATGAGGGGATTAATAATATTTCCCAACCCTCTAATATTTTAGTATCATGGCTAAAATATTATTTACATAAGACAATTATATTTCAACTCTCAAATGGAGAAAACTCATTTGTTAAGGCTCTCAATTATTTACCCAATTCTGCAACTCAAATATGATTTAGTAAACCAAGTGATTTGTAATAAAATAATTTTTCCAACTATCTAAAATTATTTCCAAACCACTTTTACAAAGACTTGATTAGAACACTAGAACTTACCTAAAATCTTGACGACAAAATCCACCCTAGCTTTCGAGTGAGGTAGGAGGGAAAAAAAATTTGTCGATCATCTGTGTTTAGAAACACAGATGAATCAGTGAGACGAAAAACCTCTTAGGTTGGAAAGCATCACCAAAATAGTAGACTTACATAGGTTGTTACATACATATGATTTTACTAAGATCATTTACATTACAAACTCCAGAGTGGATTTATAACTTTGATAGAGTGATGAATGATGAATCCAATATGATCTGAATGCTTGAACATGATTGAATCCCTTTGCGAAAAAGTGTACTACTATAGGGTAGTTGACACAGAGTGGTCAACATCTGGCTCTACGTGGGGAGATGTTGCTTCACCAAAGGAATGTGAAAATCCAGAATCTACACCAAGCAACACACGAGTTCATATAAGTAGCATCCGTCTGAATATAATCCAAAAATCATCATATAGCATTAAGTACGTGAAATAGAAGCTCTGAAACATAATTCTAACCTAAAGACATAAGTGAAACTTAATCTATGAAACAAAATGGAAACTACTCTGGCAATAGAAATAACAAGGAGTAGAGTTAACAATACAATACAGAGGATGCCCTATGGCATCATATGTGTTCAATGAAGTCCTTCTTTGAGCATCTTCCTGCTCTTTGGTAGATCCATAGGTTGTTTCTTAGATGTACCATGCACAATCTTAATCATTTTAGGACTTTGACTTATCCCAATGTTACATTGTATAAAGACATAAGATTTATCAGACTTCTTTCTTTTTCTCTTTTGGTTGATGCTTTTCTTTGTGGTGGGATGACATTTTGATGACGTCGAACAATACTGCCAGATCTTGAAAAAATTTATATGAAGTATCCAAGATATTCGTGGCATTCCTTTCTTCATTCTGTATCTGCTCTGTCAAGGTGATGGTTTAACCTTACATGTATTAACTTGATTTCCTTCAGTTTCCCTTTTATCTAGATCACCTTCAACTAGCCATTTTTCAATGGAACAAATGACCTCCTCACAATATGATGGGGCTTGCTTCAACAAACAGGGAGGCTTATGATATGTTGACAACTATTTATTTTCTGACTTGGGTTGGAACTTTTGTATATGTGATCTTTCCATTTTGCCCAACTTATTCTGAATAACTTTCATTTGATTAGAATGCTTAACTATTATAGCATCAATTTCCTTTTCTTGACTTGATTCCATAGCTTTTATTAATTGTACTTTCTTTTCCTCCATGGCTAACAATCTGTTCTGAAGAGATATCTAACCAGTTTCCATGTCCTTTATCATTGTGATATGATTTACTTAAATAACAATAATTAATTTCTCATGATTTTCTTCCATGGTTATCCATTGATTCTGCATGGTGGCTATCTGATTATAGTGATTAACTTCCATCATCTTCATTTCCTCAACATGTTTTTCTTCTGTAGCCAAAAACTTTTTCTGCGTAGAACCCATTTCCCTGGTGTGATCTATTGTTAATCTAGCTTGGTTAAGTTCCATGTTCTTAATGAGTTGATCCTGGTTAGTCTCCATATTTTTAATTACTTGTGCTTGATTTAGTTGCATATCCTTAAACATTTGAGTTAACTGCTTGATAATATCATTTTCAATGTCTTTAGTTTCCTTTACTTCAGCCTTCACTTTGACCTTTCTCTTATCTCCATATTTATCTTCAAAAACATCAATGGTTGATTGTAAAGAATCAAAAGTGTTAGTAGGAAACTCAGGGAACCAATCTAAGGCATCTCCATATAAAGTGAGAACAAAAATATTCATCTTCACATCTTCATGGTCGGAATATGGGCGACACTTGCTTATACAAAGGCTAAAATTTTGAAGGTGAGTCTTGGCAGTAAAAGCATTGTCACCTTGGAAAGGAGTGAATTCATCGATAGTTTCACTAACTTTATAAGGATAATCATGTGGATCTCCCTGAATGTTAGTAAAATCATAAGGAGCAAACAAGTAATCCATGATGACTTGCTTAAAGGGAAAATGAGGGGCCAAATGGATGTTAGGGAGAGAGATCCTTGTTCAAGAAAATCAAGAGATCCACAAAAAGTGAGCTTCGAGCAGAAATTCTTGTAAGAAATGAAAAAAGTGGAGTCATCACTTGAACACGAATCTAGCTCCAATATCCAAAATTCAAAAACCGAAAGGTTAGTCAGGGAGAAATAGATGGATATTAGGGATGGCTTCTTGTTTGAGAAATAATGGATGAATCAGTGGAGTCGCCACCCAAATAGGAAACCAACCAAAATGTCCAGGCGCTAAAGGTGCAGATAAAGAAGATGAAAGGATTAGTGAGAGGAAAAGGATGAGCTAATGAAAAGATGGAGTGATATAGTGGTGTAAAAAAATGTTGTGTCGCTTGATGGGCTAATGAATGGTGGAATAAATTAGATGATTAGAAAAATGTCATGAGGACCAAAGACAAAAAACCTTTATCCCTGACAACAACACCAAAAAATGTTGTCTCCCAAAGTGTACACTTAAGGCTCAATGCTCAGAGTAGGGGTTGTCACTTTCATCCCTACTCACTCTGTTTAGACTCTCCCCTAGCTAAGTCAAGGAGGGTAGTCCCTAAAAATGATGATGAGGGGAAACTTGTTGGAACAAGTCCTAGGAGAATAAGGGAAAGGAAATTACTTCTTTCAGTAACTTGAATTAAGGATTATTTAATAAGTGTGATTATGAGATGATCAATGTATATGTTCACAAGATGAATCTCAATTAGATCAAAAAGACAATAGTCAGATAAACAAATAAAGTCCAGTGCCTTGATAACAATGATCAATAAAGATGGAACACTTCCAAGAGACAATATTTCAAGTTACATGACAAGTAATGCTGCAAGACAAATGTTAGTATGGAAGATATTGAAATATGAGCAGAGAAATACAACGTGTGAGATAAATGAAGCTTTTACTTTAGAAATATGCCTTAATGAGATATAGCAATTACAGTGAACATGCAAGTGGGAAGCTTACAAGTAAAGATATGCTCACAGTTCAATAAGATGGCAAGTGGGATGATGTTAGAATGAATGCAAGACTAAACTATGGATGCAAATGCAAGGTGAAATTAATGGATGATTTCTAAAGCGAGATTTCTTAAGTTTAAGTACTTAGTAAGGTTAGATCTCGAGTTAAGGAAACAAGTACTTAATAATGATGTTCAAAAGATAATCTTAACGTTAAGGAGAAGTGCCAATACAATGTCAAAATGTGCCCAACAAGATAAATGATTTATCAATATGCTCAAGATGGCAATAAAAAATGAACCCAAAGAAATGATTACAACGTTTATTTATTTAGAACATTTAGCCAATGACCATTTAGACAATAAAACTAGCGTTCTTTCGATAAATGAGGAAATGACCATTTAACTTGAAAGATGCTCAAATTGAAACAAGAAATCTTAAGACTTTAGAATGCCAATGTAAAGCTATCATTCACCAATACATGCCAATATCACATTTATATTTCAGATTTCAAGATATTAACAATGATTACTCCAAGGAACAACAAGCTTATCAATAGTCTTACAAAACTAGAAATCCTCAAGATATATCAATGAAATTGATGCCAAATAAGAGATATTAATTCAAATTAAGAGAGATTTTAATGTTATCATTCACAAATAGATATTCAAATTGAACCATAAATTATAACCAATTAGAGTGCTTTCATAGGATAACAATAAGTCACTTGTTTTCTAATGATAAAGGAGCAACCAAATGAGTTTATGACATAGTGAGAAATTTAGATTTATTTCTTAATCAAGCTTATTAGAACATGAAAATAAAAATGATATTCAATCATTACCAAGTAAACTTATGACAACAACAAATAAGATAACATTGAGCAATAACTACTTATGAGTTCTCCTTATGCCAAGTGTGTCAAATAGTCATAAAACTTTCACTGCTTCTTGACCTAGACTAAAGCACTTGAGATAGAGAAGAAACAGTGAAAAAATATGCTTATGCCACTGATATATTAGACTTGATTGTGCTTATTATGTAGATGCAATAATCATTAAAATCACTAGATCTTTACCAGATGAATAATGCCAAATTTACCTAAGTGACTTGCCAATGTATTTTGCAATGTATGAGTAATTTTTGCATTAATTAAATGAAGTAAATGTCATTTTTCCTATTAGACTTTAGTAAGAATTCAAAAATGGATTTTATAGTTCTATGCCAAATGGAGAACGCTCCACTAATGCAATTAATTCCTTGGATTATTAGACAATTTGTGATTTATTTTTAGGGCGCTTTCATCACTGTTACGAGATAATTTCTTAGTTGTAGATGAATATTGAAGAAAGAAAGGATTTGAGGGTGAAAACCAGTGAAACCTTTGGGCCTAGAGACACTTGCAGAAATTATCAACAAAACTTTCAAATAGATGGTCCACTTGCAAACAAATTATTGTTGACTTTTAGGCATATAATAATAATCCAAACTCATAAAAATTTTAAGTTATGCCATAGTAGAGGCAATGCTGTGAGATTTTTAGGCAAAGATGAGGTTTTCTAAAGCAATGTTGAGGGCTTAGTAGCCACAGGAATGAGGATGAAAGATATGAGTAAGGCCTCAAAGGTCTGTGTTAAGGTATGAAGGGCCTTAGTGGCCTCAATAAACAAGGCCGAGAGGGAGGGAGCTCTAAGAAAGGGCATGTAATGGAAGGATAGGAGGCCTAAGAGGCCCTAGGAGTAAGGGAAAGGAAAGAAAGGTGATAAACAAGGATGCGTTAAAGAGGTGAGGGGGATTTGAGAGCAACGGAACCCAAAGAGGGACTATGCTAAACTAAGCCAAACAGAGGTTGCTACAGGCAACTGAAAAGGGAAATAGGGCAGCGGATGAGAAAGACAGGGTTAGGAGAGGAGTTGCTAGAATGCCGCAATAGGGATGCCACAAGGGTAAATAAGGCCATAATAGGGGTTTTGAAAGACAACATTAAGCCCCAAGGGTTCAAAAATGTTTTGAATGTCACCAGCAAATAATGCTAGATACATATCTTCTTTTTCACTGAATAATCTCAATTTTTTGACCCTGCAAACAAAGATTTGAGACTAGATATTTTCCTCCATGGCCTAGATCTGTCTCAAATTCCAAAAATCTCCTTGAATAATCTTAGATCTACCCTTGCACAAGTAAAAAATGAAATACCCAAGACCCAATATATACAAAAATAAAACTAAAACCCAAAACCCAGATGTTAGAAATTAAAATTATTTTACAAAACCTTCAGATTCATACAAATAAAATACAGATCTACTAGATTTGAAGAGTATGAGTCTAACTCTGCTCCCAAATTTGTAGAATCAAGCTCTTCTTAGCATATCTATCAATTAAACTCAGTATATGAAAGATAAATAATTTTAAATGAGACATTAGCAAAGAAACCCTACAAGAGAAACTTCGTTAGATAAAACTTGGGATTTCAATCAAGAAGGCTCTTCAGATCTTATGCCTTGGGAGTTGGTTGGTCCAACCAAGGACTTCCCTTCACCCCTAAGTTTTCAAATATAAAAAATCTCTCCACACTCAAATCAAGTTGTTAGATCGATAAAGATATAAAATAACACTATAATCTTCAAGAATTAGAGATATATGTTAATTAAATTAAATTAAAATGTTATCTTAGATCCAATAACCTAAGCACAATACCTTTGCAATAGATTATTCCCAAAGTCTAAAAATCAAAAACTTCTAAAATATGCTTCAACAAAGCATTAATAAAAATATTACCATAGGAAATAGGAGATAAAAACTACCATTAATGAAAACCCCAAAGACTTTGTGTTATTATATTTAAGAAAAATTACAAAAGAACTTCAAGAGCTAGTACACGATTCAAAGATTAGATCTTTTGTGAGACAAATGACCTCTAATTTATAAAGATTCAAAGATTAGATCCTTTGTGAGACAAATGACCTCTAATTTATAGATAAACTCTCCAAATGGCTAGTTGGTTTGATCCTTGTCAAACTAATCTCGATTGTTGATAAAGATTTAATTATTTTTTAATCTCTGCTGTCGAAATATTTATTTTTGAAGGAATTTTCGAATGTTTTTAATTCATTTTTAATTAGCTCAAAATTAATTAATTTGAACTAATTTTCTCAAAAAATTGACTTTGACTTAACCACTTAGATCCAAAGGTCTAAAATTTCTTGAAATTTTCAATATTCTCTTGGTCGGGGACTTCCAAAAACTAATTTCTCTAGATTCCATTTTTTTTTTTTTTTCGAAGAATATATTTTTTCAAGACTTAAACTTGACTATAATTAATTAAATTTCTGGCTTAGGATTTTTAATTTATTTTTGCTAGAAAATTTAATTAATTGACATATAAGGGGATTAATAATTTTTTCCAACCCTCTAATATTTTCGCATCATTGCTAAAATATTATTTGCATAAGATAATTATATTTCAAACCTCAAAGGGGAAAACCCATTCGTTATAGACCTTTAATTATTTACACAATTCAGTGACTCAAATATGGTTTAGTAGACCAAGTGATTTGTAATAAAATAATTTAGTCAACTAGCTAAAATTATTTCCAAATCACTTTTACAAAGACTCGACGAGAACACTAGGACTTACCTAAGATCTTGACGACAAAATCCACCCTAGCTTTGGGGTGAGGCTAGAGGGAAAAACTTTGTCAATCATTTGCGTTTAGAAACACAGATGAATCAATGAGACGAAAAACTTCCTAGGTTGGAAATTGTCACCAAAATAGTAGGCTTACCTAGGTTGTTACATACATATGGTCTTACTAATATCATTTACATTACAAACTGCAGAATGGGTTTATAACTCTGATAGACTAATGACTGATGAATCCAGGATGATCTAAATGCTCGAACATGATAGAATCCCTTTGCGAAAAAGTGTATTTCTATAGGGTAGTTGACACGGAGTGGTCAACAATTCCTTTTATCACTTATTTCATGCTTGGGAGATAAAAGATAAAATTTAGACTATAACAGTGTGTGCCAAGGAATCGTTTGACAAAGGTTGTCAGTGAGAATTTTATATCACGAACCCAAAATTATTGAAATTTTTGAAATTTGAAGGGAAGGGAATTTTACAACCAACAAACTGTTTGCTAAAACACTTCACGGAGAAATACAACAAACTTAGAAAAAAATAACCTCATTATCACAGATGTTCTTGTCATCATTGAGCTAAACCATGAAGGAAGTCACAAAACTCCCAAATAACATTGAAAATATTAAACAATGCAAAAGTTAGTTCCTTGAAATACCGTGCACACAAACTGAACAATAGACCCTTCTCTAGGAAGGTGCATAATATGCTCTAACATAATCATTCAAGGGACTTACAAAAGGAGAAATAAGTGGGGAATTGGCTTTTCGCACTTAGGTTATACTCAAAGATCAAAAAATGACCTTCTCACATTGGAAAAGTTGGAATCTTTTCTATCCAAGGTGGATCAATCTGATTGGAGTTTAAATTGGGCTCTGCAGTCAAATATGTTCACATTGGTACAAGCCAGATCCTTCGAGCATTCAGGTGAGAGATTCAAGCTTATAATTGCCTCTTGTTTCAATGATATTCTGAA
>APFE031226951.1:6133-58728 GCA_000404065.3 Pinus taeda
ATAATTTAAATACAATTATGTTTTAGTTAATTTTTATGATTTTTCTAGTATTGACAATTGTGAAATGTATCATGAAGTGAGTGTCTTAATATTTATCATGGATTGATGTATATCCATGTTTAAAAACTATTTAAATTATATGGTTTCTCTAATATGTAAAATATATTGAGTATGAAAAATAAATTATTTATGAATTATTACACAATTTTATACTATTCAAACCTTTAGAAATGCTTTTCAACTAGTCCATTTTGAACTTGGATTTTTTTCTTTTGGTTGAAGAACAACCATGCTAACATGATGAACATAAGGATATTATCTAGCTACTCCCAACTAGCCTAACATCCAATGTGCACTAGTATCTTAGTCATTTTTTCTTAAATGGATGAAATCAAAAGTATCATTCAAGAGCTATTAGCAAGAGGTGTCACCCACCGTAGTATCAACCCTTATTCCTCCATAATTGTCATTGTTCTAAAAATATATATACAGTGTATGCATGTGTTTCTATAAATTACCCCAAAACAATACACATAATCTTTTATTTTATTTTAAAGAGATAATAGTATGCTATTACAACATTGTTTTATTGTATACGTCCCAATAAGATATTTGATGATTATCTCTATGACCCCAAAACAATACACTTAATTTTTTATTTTATTTTTAAAGAGATAATAGTATGTGTTTTATTGTATTATTGTATACGTCCCAATAAGATATTTGATGATTATCTCTATGACCCCAAAACAATACACTTAATTTTTTATTTTATTTTTAAAGAGATAATAATATACTATAACAACATTGTTTTATTGTATACTTTCCAATAAGACATTTGATAATTATCTCTCATGGAGACCACCCAAGATACCCTATTGATATATCCATATTATTATTTTGTATTCATTTCTTTGGCTGGGGTTGACCTTTTGATCTTCTATTCACCTCTTTTAATGTTTTTACGCAAAAATACTTCAAAGGTGAAATATTATGCAAAAATGTATTAACGTATTATTTTTTATAATCTTATGTTTTCAAATTTATTACTAATAATTAACATCCTTCTCAAATCTCTACATTACTAAAAAGATTGGTGCCCCTTATATCGATTTGGGCTTTGGAACTTATCAAATTAAGTTTTTGCTAGGTTATACGCTCACAAATGTTCTCTTTCCTTCTTAATACATGTATCATTAATACATTATAAACAAACGTACATCATTGTATGACATTACATGTTAGCTTATTCATTGCTTGGATTCGTGTAAATATCTCTTGAAAGTTCTTATTATAAAGTTTATCAACTTGGTCATCGTGTTCCTATGGTATATTACAAATACTAAGGTTATAGAATATTCCAAGGATAAGGCACGTATAACCACGAACACCTGTCTCTCCGTGGTTGTGACACGAAGGTTAAAATGAACCCTACCATCAACGATTAGATCAATCCTTAATAGATTTACTATACACATCGATTAGGGTTTTTCATTGTATCAAATGACTATTCTATCCGCTTACTTGTCTGTTCATTCATTCATTTGCTCTTGAACAAAGCTTTAATGGAATGCAACTAAACCTACCTTTAACTTCTCGACATTATTATCTATGTAATCATCGAAGATTTTGTATCTCGTGCAAGTCTTCCTTCGTCAATAATCCGAGGTGGAATATTGTGCTAAGTATTTCGGTTCTTTTATGGGGTTTCAACGAAGGTAACTTTTCATTTTTTATGAAGTGGCTTACATTTATATTCAATACCTTTTATAATTTTTTCTTAGTATTAACTTATTCCTATTGTCCTTCTATTTTCCAAGCTTAACAAAGGTTCTTGACCTAGTTTTGGTTCATTTTCCAGTTTAGGCCATCAACTATAATTATTCTCCGGGATATTTTATGATTTCTTTTGCGAAGATGATCTTAGTTCTGAAATTAATATTTTGATAGGTAATTACAAATTTTGTTGTTCGAAAGTCTCTACTATTATTCTTTTGCAAGGTTAAGTTACCAAAGATGAACCCTAGTGATTTCAAATGTAGGAGTTTCCAAGTTCTATTGGCCATTTTCATAGTTGGAATTGATTTTCATTTTTTAAGAGAATTGTGTGTGATGGAGTCCTTTGGAGAATCTTCTGTTTTTTTTTTTCTTTAGCGATACCATGGTGGGCTCTTTTAATGTGTTAACCCTAACCTTCGAGAACACACATTTTCTTTTTAATTCATTCAAATCAATTTAGGGTCTCAGCCATTCATATATTAATCTGAGAATAGTCGTTAAATTTCTCTAATTGGCATATATTTATATAAGTCTCTATAGTTTTTCCATTCGCTCTTCCCTTATTTTGGCATAAGGTTATTACAGGGTTACAAATCCTAACAGATTTTTAGTTGACTTTCCACAGTTTTTTTGTTTTTTCTAAGTTTAACTAGAACTATGAATTCTTAATTCTACTCCTGTAAAATTATTTACAATTTGTAGGGTTATGGTGAGGCATTCTCTTTAATGATATCTCTTTATATTAATACTCTTCAAAACTCTCTCTTTGCTTCATGCACTATTTTAAATTACTGCTTTAAAATATAATGATATATGTGTTTTGATATGAATTTGCAAGTAATTGCATCTTCAATATTAATTTTGAAACTTTTCCCTTCGATGGTGTAGTTTGAAGCCTTCCTATTACTCATCTAGATTTTGGTTTCTTCCTTCTAGGTCAGATGATCCTGAAACTCGATTATTTCTATGCATGTGCATGAACCTATGTTCGAGGCAAAATACCAGAGTTTTCTATCTTTTTTCTCAATTCATAAACTTATGCTTTTAGTGCTACTTCGTTTTGGGATGTTTATATTCTATAGGATTTTAGGCATGGCATGCATATTTCTTAAGGGTAAATGTTACCTGCGACTTTGAACAATTGCAATTTTTGTTTACTATTATTATTGTCATCCTTGACAATCACTATAGTTCTAGCATTGTAATTTATTTACCATTGAACACATTATATGTTAATAAAATAATTGTATATGTTTCTCACATATCCTTTGCTTATGTTCTTATGTTGGATATTTAGAAATTTTATTGCTCTTAATTTAGGAACTAATTTATTGTTCTTGTTTCATTTATTTTATCCATCTCCATGAGAGTTAACTACATAAATGTTTTTTCTAATTAACTGTAAGGGTTGATTATCCTAGATTCACACTTATAAGGATTATTTACCTTTATAATTTATTAATACTTAAAAAGTAAGGTCTTAATGGCCTTCTATAATATTCTTCCTCAATTATATCTAATTTAATTTGTTTCAAGTAATTATTATATTTCAGTGCATGATTTTTTATGTCTAAAGATATTATTGTTTCTGCACATATGATATGTATACCCTCTCCTTCAGACTATTTGAATCTTACTTCTAAGTCATTAGTTGAAAGTTTGAGGTCCTTTATTACTTCTCCTTATAGGATATCTTAGTATTCCTTTAGTCATTTTCATATGACTTAATTAGTATTTACAAAGATTAACTTGGACAATGAGTTTTTCCTAATCTCTTCCATTTGATATTATGTCCTCAACAGTTGGAGTTTTACCTATACAAAAGAATAACAAAAAAAATAGTCTCTTCTTTCTACCAGTCCTTCTCTTTGTCACTCTATTTAATATACTTGAGTTATAGATACTAGAACATCCTTACTTTATGAAATTAAAGTATATTCACATATCTCAAAGAGTAATCTAAGAAATTGAGAACATGTCTCCTTTCTTTTGTAAATATTTACATTGTCTTAAATGAAAAATAAATTCTGAAACAATTCAATATTTCACCATAAAGGCTTTCATATTTACATTTATTGTCTCTAGCATGTTGTTTCTAGTCTTTTACTTGCATTACCAAATAAAATACTTAATAAAAAGTTTATCTTCTAAAATACAAATAATTTGAGATACCCACTTGATAATGAGGAATTTGGATTCTAATATTGGAGCTAACCAGCTCCACCCAACCTTGACACCTTTCTCCAAAAGGGTACCCCTGAGCACTCAACCTGCAAGTTTCTATTTTTGTCACACTATTTTGTGAGCTCTTCTCACCAATTTATCACTACATGAATATCAACTAGGATAACACAAAATCAATCGGTAGTTGGTAACTACCTCCACCTCATCTCATAGGTGGCAAGTAGTTACTATCACATTTATGAGCTCCACTTTCCCACTCTCAAAGGCAACATCTTGTATTTTAGGGAAGCTAATGATTAATAATTTCCATGATCATTAGTAATATAATTAGTCATATTACATGCCTAGGAGTTAATGAATAGATGTAATCAATATCCAACATTAACTAGCAACCTTATGTCTTTCATCCAAGTTTTGTGTGAGAATTAATTCCAGATTTCTTTATTTTTTTAACAACATAATATTTGCATTTTTATATTTAACATTTGTGAGTAATACATCACCGATAAACTAGTTCCATTTACAACATAAAATTCAAGTGAGGGGTTATCACATTATTGCCAACTTGAGTTTAATACTATCTAGGTTCCCTCTCTTGAACTCTAAAATTCATTCCAACTTTCAAAATAGGGATGTATATGCTTCTTTAAAAGCATCCTCTGATTCCCAAGTTGCCTCTTTTAGGTTGAATGCCTCCACTAAAATTTCACTTGAGCTATGCTTCTATTCCAAAGTGTGAATTCCTTAAGATCTAGAATACGCAAAGGTTCTGCTAGGAACTATCCCTATTGTTTTACCTATATAACATTCCAATTGATTATATAAGATGAGTCATGTACATATTTCTTTTAAAAAGATATATGAAATACATTATGAAATTTTAAGTTTGTTGGAGGAACAAGTTGATAGGCCACTAGTCCCATCCTTTCTAACACCTCAAAAGGTCCACAATATCTGGGTGATAGATTAGCACAATTCCCTAGTTTAACTGTTCTCTTCTTTGGTTTCATTTCAAGTATACATGTTATCCAACATTGAATTCCCTTTGAATTATTTTCAAATCTACATACCTCTTTTGTCAATCCTGAGTTGTTTTCAAATATTTCTTTGCTTGCTTAACTACCTCTTCCATTCCCTTTAACATATCTAGACCCAACACTAGCCTATCTTCAGGATGATCCTAACTTAATGGTAATTTCCATTGTCTACCATACAACACTTCAAAAAGAATAATTTTTAATGAAGTTTTACATCCATTATTGTAGGAAAATTCAACCAAGTGGAGATAGTCATCCCACTTAGTGGACCTATCCATGAAATATATTCTCAACGTATCTTCAAACATTTGATTGGTCCTTTTTGTTTAACCATCACTTTAAGGATGATGAGTTATGATAAAATTAAATTTCTTCCACATTCCCTCAAATAAAATCTTCCAAAATTTATAAGTAAACTTTGTATCACGATCTAAAATCATAGTTTTGGGCATACCATGGAGTCTAAATATTTCCTTCATGAATGTTTCTGCTATGCTAATGGCCTTGAAGGTAGACTTTAGACGAATAAAATGTGTTTATTTACTGATTTTGTCTTCCAACACCATAATAGAATCATGCTGTATTCTATTTTTTGGTAAACCAGTGATGAATTCCATAGATATTATCTACCATTTCCATTTTGGAATGGGTAAAGGTTGTAACAACCCAACTAGATTTGGATGTAAAGCCTTAACCTCTTGACAGTCCAAGAATTTGGCTATGTATTATGCGATTTTTTCATATTAGGCCAATAATTTTTTTCTTAACATAGTTATTATCTTCTAATAACTCGAACTTTTAGTTGTAGGTTTCTTATGTACTTAGCCTATGAAAAATGTTTTCAAATCTAGATGATTAGGAAAATAAATTCTATCCCTATACATTAGCAGGTCTTGATCACTTACTAAAAAATCACTCTCTCCCTCATGTGGTAAATCATAGTTATCACTTTTCTCATTAATTTCTACATATTCCTAATCAAAATGTGTAATTGTTTTGATATTTTATATAATTTCTATTTGACTACTACCTGTAGACATAACAAATATATGATTTAATTTCCTACTCAAGGAATCTATAATTTTGTTATTTTTTCCCTTAATATGTATGATTTCAAATTCATATTCACTAAGAAATGTAGCCATAATTCTTGTGTAGCATTCAAGTTTGGTTGGTAAAAAAAGTATTTGAGAGTGACATTATCAAATTTTAGCTAAAATTTCCTCATAAATAGTTCCTCCACATTTTTGAAACATGAATTATAGTTACTATTTCTAGGTCATGTGTGGCATAGTTCCTCCCATGGTGCTTTAATTTTCTCGATTCATAACTTACTATGTGGACTTCTTGAATTATAAATCCCATGAAACCTTCCTTACAAGAATCAATATAGAATACAAAGTCTTTAGTGGGATAAACTAATTTTAGAACTAGAGCAGTAGTTAACTATTGCTTCAATTTCTCAATGCTATCATGGCATTTCTTATTCTATTCAAACTTAGCTCCCTTCTTTTCTAAACAACTGATTAGGTATGTTTGTTTGGAAAATACTTCTATGAATATTTTGTAATGACTTGTAATTCCCATAAAATACCTGATATCATCTAAATCCTTAGGCACTAGACATTCTATGGTAGCCTTTATCTTTTCCCGATCCACAACAATCCCTTCCTCATATAGCACATGCCCTAAACAATGAATCGATTTCTGATAAAATGAGCATTTTCTAAATTTAACATACAATTCATTTTCTCTATGTGTTTGAAGAACCATTTTCAAATGTTGATCATCTTGTTCTTTACTCTTTGAGTAGACTAGAATTTCATCTATGAATACAATGACAAATTTGTCTCCAAATGGACTAACCATACTATTTATCAGACACATAAAATTAGTTTGTGCATTAGTGAGTATGAATGGAAGTACCACAAATTCATAATGTCCATACCATTTCCTAAATGCAAGGAAAATTTTAAGGATGGAAATTTATCTTAAAGTTTAGAAACCTTGGCGAATCTTATGAGTCTCTAATATGGAGACTGTAAAAAGTTTGGTGATATTTTTTTAATGATATACAAAATTATAATGAATTTATACAGTCTCTATAAAATTTTGTTGATTTTTAGGATAAAATAATTTTATATTGTAAAAATTGAGCGAATCACTTTTAGAAAAAAAAAAGGAAATTGGCGAATATTTTTTTTTGAAAAAACATGGAAAATTAGTCCACCTACGAATATTAGTCCCGAAATTTTTCCTTGCCTAAATTTTGTTTTGTGAATATTCTTGTATTTTTATTCTAATCTAATGGTATTTAGATCTTAGGTGATTTTTTGAGAAAATTGAAGCTCCATTAACTTGGTCAAACAAGTCATCAATCTAGGGAAAATGATACTTGGTTTTGGTGGTCATTTTGTTGAGATGTCTGTAATCTATACAAAGTATAGGGGTTCCATCTTTCTTTTTAACAAATAAGACTGTTGCAGCCCAAGGAAATACACTAGGCCTTATATACTTCTTATCTAGTAGTTCTTGTAACTGAATTTTTTAACTTAATCAGCTCAAGAGTACTCATTCAGTATGGGGATTTAGATACTAGAACTATTCCAAGAATAATATCAATAGTAAAATATATATCCCTTCTTGGAGGAAATATGGGCATTTCTTCAAGAAAAACATACTTATATTGTTCTAATATAGGATAATCCTCTATAAATGGTTTTTGATTACTACAAGAAAGGCCTCCATTCTGGATTGTAAACATTTTGCATCCATTTCAAGCACATTTCTTTAACTATAAGGAAGAAATGTTTCTCACGTAAATGGATCTTGGAACCCCTTTTATCATACAGGTCTCCCCTTCATCATTGATACATGTGAAAGACCTCTCTAAACAATTTAAAATTACATTATGTGGTTCTAACGAATCCTTGCCAACAAGGACATCATAAGATCCCAAAGGTAGAACGTTCAAAATTAATTCAATATTCATTGCACTCAAATATAATGAACAATATATACTTACATTAGTAACTTTTCTTTTAGCATCTATGTCCAATTTTACTAACCATGGTTTACTTTGATTTTCCCTTTTAAGTTCACATTTTCCTATTGAAGCAAGGGAAACACAACTTAAACTAGAACCAAGGTCAACTAGTATAGTTAGATTCTTTCCAAATATTTTACCTTATATCCCCACCATAGTGGACTGATGATATTCTTATCTTCCATCCAACTCCACACTAATCCTTTGGACATTGCAAGAAATATCATTAAGTGTATAGGCTTATTGCATACTGTTTAGTATTACTTTTATGTTCAAAGGATTTTGTGGACATACCCTCTACAATGGTTTTTATTATAGCTCCAACATTTGATTGGTGACCCAGTTGATTCACTGAAGTTCCCGTTTCCAATTCCACCTCCTTGCACACTTTTCTCTCCTATGTTTTCTACTTATTTAAAAAAATGTTGTCGTTTCCACCCTGAATGCTTTTAAAGGTGTTAGAAACGGAAGGTTTCTTAAATCAATTTTTCTTAGCATTGATAATTTCATTTTTCTTGGCCATCCAACTTTTTGAATTTTCACTTTTCTGTTTGTTCTAGTTGAAGCACAATTTTTCCTTTTTTATCATTTCATCCATGTTTGATTGTCCCAAAAATAGTTCATGGAACTATATGCCCTTCTCATCAAAATATCTTTATGTTAATTGCTTCCTTTTCAATTCATTTTTAAATAGTTTACATGTCATATTTTTGCTTCTAATTTTCTTTATGGCCTTATTTTCATCCTATTGAGACCCTTGACTCACACTATGTTATGCTATAATGCAGAACCTCAAAACATGTAAATATGCTTTTACATCATTATTGTTGGTTTTGTATTATGGCAAAAAAATATATGTGTAAATCCATAGGTTTCTTTAATCTCGATGAGTATATATTTTCCTTTCCATTTTAAGTATTCATGTGTTTTGGCTCTTGGTGTAAAGTTTCATCAATAAAATAAAAGTAGAGATGAAATTTTTAGCCAAAGAAATCATATCTTATTCTTGTTTGATACATTCTTTTTGTTGGAATGACTATGTGAAATTTAGTTTTTATTTTGTTGGTATTTTCTGTGTATTTTCAAATATTAGTTTTCATGAACTTTAGTTCCTTAATAAATTTCTAACATCAAAATAAAAATAAAAATAGCAAGTTCCATACATTCAACTCATATTTTCAATTTCTGTTTTAGAATTTTAGTTTTTGAGAATTCAAGTGGGGAAATGCCAACAAGTCATAAATTCTTTGGCTAGTATAATTTCCACATATTTTTAGTTATAGAATCCATGTGCCCTAGTTTTTACAATAAAAAAAGTGAGGGTTTAAGAGAGAAATATGAAGAACAAATTTCAGTAAATTAAATTAAGTAATTAAGAACTATTTTCATCCTACTAATATTTATTTTTTCCCGAGGGAAAAATCGCAATTTTCTATTAATTTGATCAAATTACATGTTGTAGATGCCTAGCAGGCATATGCAGTAAGTTAGGTCGTGGCCTTCAAAATAATGTCTTTAAAAAATTACCCATTGGGGGTATACAGTGACTGTTTAGATAAAAAGATATATACAATATATATAGAGCATAGAGTACTAATAGGATCCACTAAAAAATAAACTGCAACTAGGGCATATCTACCCTTTGATATAGTTGAACAATATATCGACAGTGGTAGTATTAGAAGTGTTATGCATCTCGCTGCTCTTGGATTAGCCATAAACCCTTAGGCTGGACTGTGGACTCCTTGGACAATTGATCAGCAGTCTGATTGTGTTCCATGTACTCAACCTACTAATATTAGATGGACAAATGAGCAAATAAAAATTCAAATGTAAGAAACATAGTAATTTGAATTTAAACATTTCCATATCAACCCATGTGAAATCTTACCAAAATAATAAATATACTTTCAATAATCTTGATAAATTCTACATAATAAGGAAAAAAATCATAATAGTTCAGAATTTTCCTCAATTAGCAATCATAGTGAAAGTCTATTCAAAATCAGGTTTACAATATGATCTTCCATGGAAAATATTTTTAATTTTATTAATATGATGCAAAAATAAAATTACAATGTTGGTTTTCAAAATAGCATGGAGAGAAACACTGATATCCCAAGACATACTTCATAATTCCTCCTTATAACAACTTTGGAAATCCTAGCAAATTCTAGAAAAAGAATGATAGATTATCCCCTATACCATAAATGTCTCTCTCTTGATTACATCAAATTGATTCATATATAGAGGCTCTCAAGGCCCAATACTCTAACCCTAAACCACTACTGGTATTCAGTAACCACTAGGAATCTTTCACAAAAATGACAGTTGTTGTAACTAACTTCTTCTAGAAGTTTCTAGAAATATGTAAGCTATAGAGCGGGTCCCATATGATTTGGTTATGCTCAATTTATATCTCTCTCTCTCTCTTTCTCATGCATTGCGTGATTTTCTCTCTTGCTTGGGCACTAGTTGAATAGTATGCATCACCTTGGTTGGGTCGATGTTGGGGCTAACCTTTGCTATGTTGATGTCGATGGTTGAGGTTGTCCTTATTGCTGTTGTGGATTTCCAGAAATTGAGCCTTCTTATGTTGGAGACACCTGTGGCACTACTTGACCAACATATGATTGTGTTAGTCCCCTTTGAATGACTAATTTATGTAGGTCCATTAAACCTTTACACTCTTTTCCAAAGGGGATATCACATGATTGTGCATAAAAAATGAACCCCTCCAGATTAGCAAACTCATTGTAATCAACCTTTCCATACTCTTTGAAAACTTTCTTTAGCGTGAATTAGATTTCAAAATGGTCTTCATATAAATTTACAATCTCCTTTCTATGTAGTGCACGATAATCCTTCTTCGATTTTGATTAGGCTCTTCATAAGGAATTCCTTGGAATATTGGTCCCCATTATCGTCAAGAAAAAAAGGAAATTTCCTCTTCTATAGCACTTCATATTTGTTTTCCAAGCCTTCTATTTTCTTTGCTAGTGCCTCTACTTTATTTTCAACCAATATCACCAGTATTTGTTTCCTCTTCAGTTGATTAGCCCTTGCTACACACTTGGATCTGTCAATATTTACCTTCATGACATTGTCCTTAGGAATACAATTAATAAAATTTGTTATTAATCAAGCCTTTGAGGGACCATCACTGATGACCCTGAAACTCTGACCTCACTCCATTTGTATCTTAAACATACAAGTCAAACCAATCCATTAAAAAAATGCCGAATGCCATAATAGAAACTCTGTTCCAACTCAACATAGCAACTGGATTCCTTTCTTATTTCATATAGGCACAGCCATATATTTATTTACGACAACATAAAATTTTAAACCCAAAATAGACTACCCCACGGATATACTTCTTTTCATTATATCAAGGCAATGTAAAGAAAACAACACAGAATAAGCGTAGGCTGCAATGCTTAAATATACAAGTTTTCATCAGCATACATCATTCACACCATAATCATCGTTCTTTGCAATTCTTCCAAGAATGTAGCGAATACGGCACATCGGGTGAGGGTATATGAACTGATGAGTGATCTCAAGATTTAAAAAGAAATTTTCTAATTTCTTCATTTGACTTGGGTGTCTCTTCAGCGTCTATGTTCCTGTTGTCTTGTACACCCCAGGTTATCGATTTTACATTTGTTAACGCCGGTCCTTATTCGACATTAAATCAATTCCAGGCATTCTTCACTAGATGAAACGAATCATAGGCGAAAGGAAGTGAGACTTGCTTCCTCAGCTCTTTATCTGTAACTAATCAGCCTAACCACATTCAACACTCATAATTACAGTGGTATTTAATCTCAAAAACCCTGAGAACGCAAACAAACCTTCATCTGAACATTTTCCTCAGAATGGATCGAAATAAAATTGATTAGAGCTTAATGAAAGTTAGAGAAACAAATAAGGCATCGCTTTAAATTTTTTCAGTAAGTCTGCGCGAAACCCAAATATACAAAATGTTATGCATCTGCTGCGGCATACAAGTAGGATCAGTGCAATTGGACCTTCAAAGAAGTGTCAAACAATCAAGCAACTGGATTAATATAACTGCTCTATATACAGTACAAAAATTTACGAAAATATGCAGAAGTTTTAACAGTATCAGCAATTAAAGGCAGAAAGGAACCTCCAGAAATCAATAAGAATTACAATGAGAGCCTTTCCCTGTCGAATCCCTCCTCCATTTCATCACCCCAATCCAGGTTATAAATTACTCGTTTTTTTCACAAAAAATGGTGCCGGTCTCTTCCCATTCCCTTTTTTACCGCAAATTTCTTCCACCGAATCCGCCCTCCGCCATATCTCAGTTAGAATTTTAATGCAGGTTCGATGATTGACCGATATTCCGGTCCAACGCAGTTGTATTAGCCACAATCGGCGGTTAGCACAGGTATATAACACAACAATTTACCAGATTTCAGGCCCATGAGGGATTGGCGTTGATACGCTCCAAGAGATCTTCGGTTTACAATTAATTTCCACCTGAATTGCTCCTTAATTAGCTCCTGTTATACCACTAATTACTCTAACATATAGATAAGGTGATCCTCCATAAATTTATTCCAACAGAACTATTTTAATGCGCCTAACAAATCAAATACTAAATGGAGAGATGTCACTCATTACAATAACAAACTAACTGTGAACTCGACTCTCATAGTAATACTACCATCAACAGCAAATGAAATAAGATTTTTCAAGCCACAACAGGTGGGCAATTTCTCACATTGCTGGCCAAGTCCGATGCTCCTGCATCAGACTCCCGGGGAAGAAAACTGATCTTGTAGTTGTTTGGAGGTGATCCCCATTCTCTGTAGCTCCGCTGACATCCTTTACTGATTCCTCTTTCCATTTGGTCAAATACTGATTCCTCTTTCCATTTGGTCAAATACTGATAATGAGCCTGACTCCTGGTTCGCTTTAGCGATTTCTTTCTCCTTTTTCCTGCTTTGGGCTTTCGTCTATTATGGCGTCTCTTTGTGGTTCTTCTTCTGGCTTTTAGTATAGGTACCTTTCGGCAATACATAACTAAATCACTTGTTTGGAATTTCTTTTTCCGCCTCCTCATATCTGCTCGCTGCTTGTCTTTGCTACTGCATTCCCGCCATCTGCTTTTGACATCTCCCTCAAATATGCTTCTAGGAGTTAGCCAAATCCCATCTGCTTGGATTTTCTTCGGATCCAATTTCAGCTCTTCTTTAGAGACTGCATATTCCTTCAAATATTCATTCTTCGGACTGAGTGCTATTGGCACAGCACATGGATTAAGGCTTTCACTGATTAGCCATTTATCCATCGACTCTTTCACTTGTGTTCCAGCTTCAACATTTTCCTGCATTACCCTGTAGGCTACTTTATTTGACAAGCTGACTCCCGATATTAGATCATTATGGTCACTAATACTCCTGATGGGTAACAACTCATCCACAACAATATGAGCATAATCATTCAAGAAATTCTGAATTTCTTCAGGTAAATCTTCTAAATTTGTAGAAGTTAAAATTACCTTGGGTTTGCCAACACTAGCAAAATGCATCTCCTTACCCTTTTCATCTTCCTGCAACAGGATCTTCTCATTCATCAACGTAAAACTATTCCCAGCTGCTTCTTTATCAGCTTCAACTTTCAACGGCAGTAGTGTATGCTTATTCCCACCTTTTTCCAAAGTATAAGTATTTCTTCTGCCATCATGTATGGCATTTCGGTCAAACTGCCAGGGCCTCCCTAGCAATATGTGGCATACATCTATCGGCATTATATCACATAAAATAACATCCTGATAAGTGCCAATATGAAAGTCAACTTTACATTGTTCAGTCACAAAAATTTGATGGCCTTTCTGGAGCCACGATACTTTATAAGGAGTGGGGTGTACTGTCCTTTCCAATTTCAACTTGTCCACCATCTCTGTAGAAACAAGGTTGTCAATACTACCGCTATCAATTATCAACTTGCAACACTTACCCTTGGACTTACATACAGTTCTGAATAAAGTCCTTCTTTGAACTGGTTCTTTGGCTCCTTCCAGTAATACCCTCTTCAGTAATAGGGACTCTCCGTCTTCTGGTGGTTCCTCTTTAGCTTCAGGTTGAGGAATCTCCTCCTTGGCTTCTGCAACATTCACATTGCGCTGGTTTGTTGATCTCTGATGAGGACAATCCCATTGCACATGTCCCCATTCACCACATGCAAAGCACCAGACATCTCTTCCTCGGCCTCTGCCTCTGGGCACAAACCTTCCACGACCAAATCTCCTCTTTGTGGTGCTCTATTGCTCGCACTCCCTGCCTCATTCTGAGAGTGTTGAACTTTGGATTCAAGTATCCTTCCTTCGTTTGCTGGATTCTTACCTCTATTTCTCTGGTTTTGTTTGCGCAACAGTTTTTCCTCTGCCTTCAAGGCTGCTTGATAGGCATCCTCAAGAGTTTTCAAACTTAACAGGCTAATCTCATCTTGGATCTCATACCTTAGCCCATTAATATACCTGGCTACTTTCTCCAAATCATCTTCTACATGCCCTGTTCTGATATTTAACCTGTAAAATTCTTCCGTATATTCTTTAACGGACATTCCCTTCTGCTTCAAATTTTTCATCTGCTTAAAAAGATTGAAATGATAGTCTTTAGGCAAAAGCTTGGCTTTGAGGTTGCTTACCATTTTATCCCACTGCTTGATCTTAGATTTCCCCTTTCGTGTTCTTGATGTCTGTAACTTGTCCCAACAGATGGCTGCATGGCCCTTCAATCTAGTGACTGCAAACTTCACCTTCTTATTCTCCTCAACCTCTTCATAATCGAAATACTGATCTATGGATCTGATCCAATCCATGAGCTCCTCGGCATTTAAACTCCCATCATACATAGGAATTTCTATCTTGGGCTTGCTTCCAACTTTTGCCAGCATCTTGAGGAATTTGGCAGTTTCATTTTCTTCTCCTGCTTCCACCTCTTCGTCAGATTCTTCTGAAGAACTCTCAGTTTTCACATCTGGTGCTCTTCTCTGGGCTGTTTCCATTGTCTCCATTCGTTCACGCAGTCTTCGCACTTCGTCTATCAGGACTGCATTTGGTTCTGGTCTTCCTCGACCAATTCCTCGCCTTAGCGGCATCTTAGCTGCAACCACCTGGATCTTTTGGCTCTGATACCAAATATGATGACCCTGAAACTCTGAGCGCACTCCATTTCTATCTTAAACATACAAGTCAAACCAATCCATTAAAAAAATGCTGAATGCCATAATAGAAACTCTGTTCCAACTCAACATAGCAACTGGATTCCTTTCTTATTTCATATAGGCGCGGCCATATATTTATTTACGACAACATAAAATTTTAAACCCAAAATAGACTACCCCATGGATATACTTCTTTTCATTATATCAAGGCAATGTAAAGAAAACAACACGGAATAAGCATAGGCTGCAATGCTTAAATATACAAGTTTTCATCATCATACATCATTCACACCATAATCATCGTTCCTTGCAATTCTTCCAAGAATGTAGCGAATACGACACATCGGGTGAGGGTATATGAACTGATGAGTGATCTCAAGATTTAAAAAGAAATTTTCTAATTTCTTCATTTGACTTGGGTGTCTCTTCAGCGTCTATGTTCCTGTTGTCTTGTACACCCCAGGTTATCGGTTTTACATGTGTTAACGCCAGTCCTTATTCGACATTAAATCAATTCCAGGCATTCTTCACTGGATCAAACGAATCATAGGCGAAAGGAAGTGAGAGTTTCTTGCTCAGCTCTTTATCTGTAACTAATCAGCCTAACCACATTCAACACTCATAATTACAGTGGTATTTAATCTCAAAAACCCTGAGAACACAAACAAACCTTCATCTTAACATTTTCCTCAGAATGGATCAAAATAAAATCGATTAGAGCTTAATGAAAGTTAGAGAAACAAATAAGGCATCGCTTTAAATTTTTTCAGTAAGTCTGCGCGAAACCCAAATATACAAAATGTTATGCATCTACTCCGGCATACAAGCAGGATCGGTGCAATTGGACCTTCAAAGAAGTGTCAAACAATCGAGCAACTAGATTAATATAACTGCTCTATATACAATACAAAAATTTATGAAAATATGCAGAAGTTTTAACAGTATCAACAATTAAAGGCAGAAAGGAACCTCTAGAAATCAATAAGAATTACAATTAGAGCCTTTCCCTGTCGAATCCCTCCTCCATTTCATCACCCCAATCCAAGTTATAAATTACTCATTTTTTTCACAAAAAATGGTGTCGGTCTCTTCCCATTCCCTTTTTTACCGCAAATTTCTTCCACCGAATCCGCCCTCCGCCATATCTCAGTTAGAATTTTAATGCAGGTTCGATGATTGACTGATATTCCGGTCCAACGCAGTTGTATTAGCCACAATCGGCGATTAGCACAGGTATATAACACAACAATTTACCAGATTTCAGGCCCATGAGGGATCGGCGTTGATACGCTCCAAGAGATCTTCAGTTTACAATTAATTTCCACCTGAATCGCTCCTTAATTAGCTCCTGTTATACCACTAATTAATCTAACAGATAGATAAGGTGATCCTCCATAAATTTATTCCAATAGAACTATTTTAATGTGCCTAACAAATCAAATACTAAATGGAGAGATGTCACTCATTACAATAACAAACTAACTGTGAACTCGGCTCTCATAGTAATACTACCATCAACAGCAAATGAAATATGATTTTTCAAGCCACAACATGTGGGCAATTTCCCACATTGCTGGCCAGGTCCGATGCTCCTGCATCAATCACCAATAGTGTTCTTCATAGCATTCACCTCTTTATGATCACTTCTAATAGTTTCTACTTTTTCTTGGATCAACTTCATGTGATCCCAGTGCTTTTAACCTATCTTCATTATCCTCATTGATATGTAGCTTTAAAAACTTGAAGGAGGCTTTGTGGGGGTGTTTCCTCCTTAAAACCTCTAGCTCTGCTCTGTTCTTCTCATGATGATCTTATGTCTAGTAGAACTCCATCTTCATATTCTCTATTTCTTCCTCTTTTCTCTTCAATTTTTACTCTCTATTCGAGAGTATAACTTGAAACCTCTTAGCATCCCCTAATACTATCAGGGATTGTATCTACCCAACTAGAACATCAAATGTTTGGTGGGACTAAGATGTCCCACCTATCTTTTCCTTCATTGGTTGGACATGTACCTCTAGTAGCACAATTTGGTCCTTGTACTCATTACACTTATAATTTCCTCATGGAGCTTATGCTTTTGCTCCTGCTTCTCTTTTTTTGCCTTTGCTAACTCATTTTCTTGCATGGGATGTGCATCAAGCATTTTTAGTTTCTTTTTCATTGAGGCTTAAATTTCTTAAAATTAGGAGGAAATGTATCTAGGTGGGTGACCTTGTCCTCCAAAGTTTTTATCTTCATCTTCCTAGATCTAAACACAATTCTTTCATATTTCAACTAGTTTCTAGCCTTGGTATACAAATCTTCCAATTTGTTAGCTATAGCAATAGCTCTATGAATTTTTCTATGCACTATATGGGCCACCTATATATTCAGTTCCGTAATATCTCTATATAAAATATGATCTACTAGTAGGGGAAATTGATGAAATTGATAATATGAAATGGATTTGGACGTCTCTACCTTGTACTATAATACTACCAACTTCAAAATCACCTTTTCATCATCCAATGCACTCTTAACATGCATAGGGGGGACTAGCTGATTGTTTGATATTGTTTTGTCCCTTTTTATTTCTTTGTTTGCTTCCTCAGCTAGTTCCTAAAACTACTCAAGCACTGAGAGGTTTTTAGGCTTATAAGCCTCACCAAACTCCACTTCTTCAGATGTAAACGTGGCAGATGGCATGTGTTCCATCATAAGGGGCTACTTTTACTGGGTTTCTGGTTGAATGTAATATAATACTAATGTTGACGATTCTATCTCATCATCATCATCCTCATCGTCATCATCTCCTACCATTTCTTATATCATGGATTTATAGGAGCTACGATCCTCCCCTCAGTGAGCATCCATGATTTCTAAAGTAACTCTCTTGTTTAACCCCTGAATTTCTTCTTTTTGACACTCCTTTTTCCACCTTAATCCTTCCTTTTTGACCTTCATAAGATACAAACTGGGTAAAAATTTACAATTTTGAAGCACAAAAAGTATATAATCATCATATATTTCATAAGTGTCATTTGTATTTATTATTTGGCTTAATATCTACCTAAGCTATCGAATTAGAGTGATTTTGCAGCTGATAAAAGTTTATGAAGCTAGATACAAGGTTTAGTAAGTTGTGGAGCTCCATCCAAGAAACAAGGCACATAGGTAGCTGAAAAATAATGAGGACAATGATTCATTCCTATTTGTAGAAGCTGGATCAATGAAAAAGGCACCTTATTAGTCTGGTCAAAGGATAATTCAAATGACGTGGAAGGCAGAGGTCAAACAAGTGAGATGCAAATTTTATATTTTGTGATTTGCTACATTGTTAGCAAATCATAAATAATATTAAGATATATTATCTCTTAGGATAATTATATATGATATTGATTATCATAGGCATAAATCTCTGCAAAAATTAATTGCGTAAGGGTTTTATAAATATGCCTCTCAACATAGCTAAACAGGATGAGAATTGCATTTGTCAAGTACTATGTTTTGATATAAATCCTTTGTTTCAACTCCATTACTTGTTGTGCATTACAATACGTGAATAATAATTTTGTGAAACATTTATAACATTGTGTGCTTCTCATAGGAGGGCCCCCTCAAGACACTAAGAATTTTGTTTATTTACAATGAATATTTTCGCATAGATTTCCTTTAGATTTTGTTGATTCATTCAAGTATTCAGGTTTTGATTTTTAGATATAGATTTGAAATTGTTTTGCTAATCATTGTATTGATAAGAAAAGGACAAATCTCATATGCATACAGATTGTTGGCTTGTGGGGGCCTGACCTAGGTTCAAAGGTGATTTAGCCAAACAAATCCCAGTACTACTGGCCCTTTCAGCAACAGTCTGCGGAGCGCGAACTGAGGTCTCACCCAAAGTAGTATGGGAGAGAACCAGGTTTCTGCACCCTTGAGATGTCTGATGATTTTTGTTTGTCCGCGATTTGACCCTGCGCACAAGTCGCTACATGCTCATATCATTACCTTGTAGCTTGCGATGTTGCCTTCACGCAGCCCTATTCGGGGCTCAATCCATGTTATTACCTAATCCCTTACTATTAACCCGATATTAGTTGATCACTTGGCTTATCTTTATGTGTCTAGTTATACTTAACAATGTTCATCATTCATACAAGTGTGCATGATAAATAAAACAGTACAATTTCAAAAGATATCAACCATATAATAACTCAAAACAGATACACATGATTGGGAATCAAAATTCTCTTTACTATCTCTTTCCCTAGTTACAGACCCAACTCTACCCTGCGCACTCAGTTGCAGGGGTCCATGCACTCAGCTATGGACTCTACTAGGCCTCTACATACTCAGTTGTAGAGCTTCTTCTTACTACTACGACCCAAAGCACTTAGATCTTTACTCTACGCTCGCTATCTTCTAGAATCCGTTTGGTTTTTATACTTTTTTCATTCTAACTAATTTACAACTTAGAGCCTCACTCTATTTATACAATCCCATGGTCCGCAGACCATGGATAGGCTGACACTACATTCTCAACTTATGGTGGACAGCCTGATGACTCTAACATACAATTCGCGCTCCACGTCCACAATTCGCAGAGTTTTTACAACAAGATTACTCAAAACTTGGGCTTTGAGCCCCAAACCATGTTGTGGGGGGGATTCCATGCCTAATAGGCCCCCAACACAAACATCATGACTCGCTCTCGAGTCACTCTATCAGCTTGGGGATCTTGGTGCAGAGTCCCTCCAACTGTTCCTGTACGGTGCTAATGTCTCTTGCACACTGAGTTGATGCTTACTGTACCTGCTGCATTTGTTCCTCCATGTCTGAATTGTGTCCTTACATATGTACCAGCATCCATTACGCATGTTTATAGTCATGTGCCCTTGTCCGGCTCCTTGGGTTGCAAAGACTATGCTTCAGCCAGTTAGTCAGGTAGCTGGCCCACTCATGTAGGGCTTCAAGCGGCTGTCGTGTACTTTGCCTGGGAAGGGTTCTCTATTTAGTTTGACTAGCTAAACCATGCCACCATTTGTGACCTCCTTAACCACGTATGGTCCCAGCCAGTGCATTCTAAATTTTCGTGAAAAGTTTTCAAACTTACTGTCATATAGCAGCAATAAGTCATTTACCTTCAAGGTGCACAACTTGATATGGTGGTCGTGCCAGGCATTTTCACACTGCTTTTATACATGCTGATGAAATCTTTCCGAAAACCGTTCTTCCTCGAGTTCTTCTAATTGCACTAGCCTGTCTTCTAGAGCTTTGTGATCCGTCATGCTTGTAAGCACTACTATTCCTAGACTAGGTACAATATATTCCATCAGCATGACAGCTTCCACACCATAAACTAAACTGAAAGGTGTCTGTCCCGTCAGTTTCTTGCAGGTTGTTCTGTAAGCCCATAGCATGGTAGGTATGCGCACGTGCTAATTGTTCTATTGCACGTTGCATACTTTGGTCAGCGCAGTCTCCAGTATTTTGTTAAATGCCTCTATTGTCCCATTAGCTTGGGGATGGTATGGTGTACTTTTCTGATGATACACCTGGAACTCTTCTGTGAGCATGTTGATCATTTCATTCGGGAAATGTGTTTGACAATTATTCATTAAGATTTTCAGACAACCAAATTGAGTCAACACGTTTTCGAACAAAAACTTCTTAGTCGTGATGGCTATACAGTCTTTAACCGGCTACGCTTCCAACCATCATGTAAGGTACTCTGTCGCAATGATGATGTCGCATGCGCCCATATTTCTTTGAGGTTTTATCAGTCCCACACAGTCGATTGCCCATTTCTCAAATGGTTGCAGTGTCATTTGTGGATGTAACGGTATCTCGTCCCTCCGCGATGGCTTTCCCGTTCTTTGACATATATCGCAGGCCTTACAGTGCGGTTTCGAATTCTAGTGCAGGGTTTGTCACCATAACCCTATGCGAAGAATATTCTATGCGATCACACATCTAGTGTAGTGTCCTCCTGCAGCGGCCCCATGTGCTTCCACGAGGATCTAGCTTCAGGTACGTATCTTTGCAATATCTCATCACTGCCCATTTTGTATAGGTTCCCCTTAATGATAGAAAAATCCATCCATACCACCAATTCCTTCTTCTGTTGGATGGAATATTCCTTCCGTACCATCCCTGCTGTTAGAAAATGGATTATATCTTTGAAGTGTTTGTCCGTGACGCGCACTGCAAAGAGCTGTGCATCAGGTAGTCCCTCCTCCAAGTTAGTGGGTTCCTCACCAATCTCAATTCGCGACAAGTGATATGGTCCTATGTTGAGGCATCCTGACTTGACTATGACCTCAAAATCATATTCTTGGAATAGTAAGAGTCATCTGCATATGTGCTCCCCCAACACAGGCTTATTGACCAGGTATTTTAGCCTGGAATGGCCAGTATACATCTTAAAATGTCCTTCGAGTAAATAGTGTCGGTATTTTTGAAACACGTACACCATTGCTAACCCCTCATGCTCGGTGGTGGAATAGTTCTTTTTTTCTTTGGGAAATCTCCGATTTGCAAATGTGATCGGGTGATCCATGCCCTCCATGCCCTCCTATGTGAGTACTGCTCCCAACGCAATACACGATGCATCAACATGTACATGAAACTCGACATCCCATTTTGGGAAGACTAGAATTGTAGCGAAGGCCAGTTTCCCCTTCAAGACATCCAAGCTCTTCATGTAATCATCATTTCAGCAATATGTAACATCCTTTTCCAATAGCTTTTCCATCAACGTTGTTATTTGGACATAACTTTTGATGAACTTCCTATACTATTCGATGTGTCCCAAGGTAGCGCACAGTTGTTTAACACTTCGTGGTGATTCCAAACTAAAAATAACAACAATCTTCGCAAGGTCCACCATCAGTCCTTCTTTGTAGACCACATTTCCCAACAGGTTTCTAAAGGGAACGAGGAATGTGCACTTCTTAATGTTCACTGCAATCTGGTGTCGGCGGCAAGTATCCAGCATCAAGCTTAAGCTTGATACATAGTGCCTAACTAATCCAAAGATAGACCAATCATCCAGATAGACCTCCAAGAACTTGTGGATGTATTCTTTGAACACAGCCACCACGATGCGCGAAAATATAGCTGGCACATTCTTCAGTCCAAACGGCATAATGGTGTATTGAAAGCATCCCCATTCCATTGCAAAGGTCATTTTGCTCTTATCTTCTGACGTGATCTTGATCTTATGGTATGCTAAGAACACATCCATGAGTTAGTATACTTCCTCACCATCAACATTCTCCAGTAATTCAGCTGTGAACGGCATCGGGAATGGATCATGTACACATGCATCGTTCAGCTTCTTGAGGTCCACGCATATTCTTATTTCACCCTTCTTCTTTTTCTCCTGTACTACCATAGGACTCACCCATTCAGATTCTTCCACTGGCTCAATAATTTTGACTGTAAGCATTTTGTCTAATTCTTCATGGACCTTTTCATTATATTTTGGATTCAAGAGGTAAGGCCACTGCTTAACCAGCTTCGTGTCGGGTTTCAGGGTGCTCTTCATCATCCCTAAATCACCAACGATCCCTTTTAAGTCTATAATTTTGGTCGGGAACAAGTCTTGGTATTCGCGGAGAAACTCAATGACCTTATCCACCATGGCACCATCCCAATAGTGCCCAAGCGTTGCGTACTTCAACTCCGCCTCCATTCCAATGTTTACCTACTTCATTTTTACCAGCATGATCATGTTGGGATCCTCAATCGATGGTCCTTGAACCTCGTGACATCCTTCCATTTCTGGAATGTTAATGTTTCGTGGGTGCTCATCATCCTCCTCAACATTTACGTTGTAACACTTTATCGCGCAGCTCAGCTGTGTCGCCCATTCTGGCTAAAGTAATTCCATTGGTTCCTAGGGTATTTTGAAGATAGTTGCTTTTACTTCCTGTAGCGCATCATCAACAGTATCCCACCAGTGATCTTCAAACATGAATGTTAATAGAAATCCCTCACGTAATATATCCCATTCACTTGTACCATGGTGGAGCTCCATCTCAGTATACCAATTCATGGGTATGACATCCATGGTATGATAGAATAAATGTACCCATTCAGGTTGTGGCTCTTCGCCATAGACCTTGCTCCATTTTGCCTGATGTGTATGTGGATCATCCCATCCGTCATACTCGTCTACTAGCTGCATCTACATTTTCCCAAATCATAGGTGCGTCATCCTTCTGCATCTACGCCTATCCTCAAAACTTCTTTGATGTGTACCCCACCACCTTGCTGGTGTCGCGCACAATGCCCATTTCAAAGCATCAAAACACTGTTGTTCTGCCACTGCACTTTCAAATTTTTTAGGAATTCATCCACCGCTATCAACCCATCATACATAGGTAGATCCCTTACCTCTGTTGTCACACAGTGTAGTGATCTAACCATCATGTTGCTATTTGGCATGGTTACCTCGTGTAACCGGTTCTACCATCGTTCTCTTTCCTCATCGAAATCTGATGTGCAGGAGCTTTCATGCTCCCAGGAAATCCGACCATCCACTGTAGGATTCACCCTATCTGATTCTCGAGCGGTTGTTTTGTAGATACAATCTAGCTTGTTGTCACTCTCGTCATCATGCACTACCTCTGTGTAGCGTGCTCCTTCCGTAGGGTCTAAAGGCACCACTACGCATAGTGACTTTTTCTCAAAAATCATTTTTCCCTTCTTTAGATTTATTACTCCATTCATATCAATGGCCCAGTCTATTCCTAGTAGCATGGGATAGGGATTTCTATCATTGACAATCTCTATCACTTCAAAATCTGCTAGCTCGCACATTCAGTATCCACCGTTGCTCCTTGTGTCCTTCCCATGGGCACGATCTTCTGCTGGTTCGCCATTCGTAATTGGATAGAAGACCATTGTAATGTGGGTCTGCCAATGCATTCCCATGTTTGTTTCGGTAGTACATTTGCATCTAACTCGAGATCCATAATTACTTGATCCATTTCATACTCTCCGATTTGCACAGTCAATCTCATTTCCCTTCTTGTTCACAATGTATGCTTTCCAAGTTTCCACACCACATGTGGTTCTTCTGACCCCGTGAACCTAGTGATAAGTTCCTGTAGTCCTTTTACAGCCTTGCTGTCACATAGCAATTTCATGAATGTCTCCATAATGGTAGTGAGCATTGAAGGATCCATCCCTAGTTCTAGTTGATCCTTACTACCTAAAGTGGAGGCCTCTGTGAAGCTCTTCTTAGCTTCCATGAATGTCTCCTTCGCGTGCTCTAAATCAAATTTATGTTCCTTTTTAGGAGCCTTGCAAACCCACACACTTTATTCTAACTTCTTACCTCTATCATCGCCAGTGGCGATACTGCTTTTGAGCACTATGTTTACATTCGGGTCTTCTTCGTGCTGCTAAGGTCTCATCATTTGCAAATTCTAAGTCGGGGGAGGCTAGAGTACCCCTTTTTCGCACAACCTCACTATCAATGTAGGGCAGTCTTCTTCCTCATGATCAAACTGAGTACAATACAAACATGATGTTCTCATCAGATTCATACAATCACAGGCATAGTGTCCTGGCCCATCGCAATTGTAACAAATTAGTTGTTCGCGACCCCTTCCTAGTCCCATTCCACCTCAACCTCATCTGTGCCCCTAAAATCCAGTGCGCGTCATTCCTGCATTTGGGTCGAGAGCTCGCGTCTCAGTTTGTACTCTGTAGGAAGGAGTCTGATCCATCATTAGTTCACAGCTTCTGCAAGTGCATTCATCATGGCCTACCAACCTGCAAAAATTACAAAGCAATTGTTGGGACGTCTGCGTATACTTCTGAAATAGATGAAAATTATTCATAGTGTGTTTTCCTCCTATCTGGGAGATCGTGCACAACAGTACAGGTGCTGCGCTCGGTCTTGCTTATGCCTCAGGTCTTAGCAGCATCGACCCTCCTCCCATCAACTAATTTGCTAAAACTGGACAATGGTCCTTGTGATGCCCCTAGCCTTTGCATTTTACGCACCATACCTCCTCACACACTTCTAGCCGAGGTGTCCTATCCTATTTCAAACTCTGCATTTCCAGACACAAATTTTGCAGTTGTGCATGGATTTGTTGGACTCCCAGACAAGGATATTGTATAGGGGTCTCATGCAATCTCACTGCCATCTCTAAAGCTTCGGCCTGGGTGGAAAGATTTTGTTGTGACAACGTCATCCTTAAATGTGGTGTTAATGATGCTACAAACCATGCACGGTGTTGTCCATTTATCAAAGTCATGTTTGCTTCGTGTTGGGTAGTATAAGCCCAGCGTAATGGTTATGAGGCACAAAGCATGAAATTTTGGGTAAAGATAGGGTAAAGACTCCACGAGATGCATGGAGTGCAATTTGTAATAAGTTGAGTCAAAGGGTAGCCCACCCAAAAATAATGTGAAGAAATGTAAATTGAGTCAACCTGCCCATGGTTCGTGGACCATGGAAAGGTATAAATAGAGCAAGGCTCTATGGGTAGAAAGTAGCTTTTGGTAGGTGATCTTGGATCTGTTATGTAATGGGTTTTTGAGAAGGAAAGTCTTGAAGCATCTGTAATTCTGAGTCGAGGGTATTGGGTAGCAGATAGGGGCTCTGCAGCTATGTGCATAGAGGCCTGGAAGAGTCCACAATTGTCTGTGTGGACCCCTACAGCTGAGTGCATAGGACAGATCTGGATGTGTTGGTGAAGAATGTTAATAAATATAAGTTGATTCTGAAATTCTGTGTTAAATATGAATTATTGTAGATCTGGTTAATGTATGGTTAATATAACTGTTTGATCTAGGCGTGTATTCTCATGTTATGAATATATGAAAATTTGTATCTCCGTTAAATGCGCACACTGGTTATCTTGATTAAATGTTTGCTTAAAGACCCCCATAAGAAGAGTTGATCTATAACAAACCATTAAGTAATTAGTAGTGAAAAGTAGCCCTTTTTCGGATCTGCACGGAAGCAGAGTAGCGTAAGGCTACAGAACAGTGTGTGAAGCATCTAGACCACATCTAGACATCCCTAGGGTGCAGAAACCTGGTTCTAGCACCCACCCTTGCTACCTCGGGTGAGACCTTAGTTCACGCTCCACGGGCTGTTACTGAAAGGGCTAGTAACTACATGATTTGTTTGGCTAAATAATTCTTCCGAACCTGGGTCAGGCCCATATAAGCCAAGAAATGGTTCCATTGTGGGGATCAAGATATACCTAAGGGGTGTCTGATGTAGGAGTGCTGGAACTCTATAGAGAAATAATTTAGAGGTCGAAGTGATTAGGAGCAATAGTAGTTCAAAATATATTGACGCGCAAACCAGAGGTTAAAAATGACAAGCGTGATCCAGCTACTGGTATTCAAAGGAGCAGGAAGTGAAGATCCAAAAAATTTTGGTTTGTGGTGACATCGGTATGAGACACACACAAAATTACGGATGATAATATCAAAAAGGCTACTTTAGTCAGCATGCTATAGGACCAAGTGCTAACATGGTATATAAAGTACTCAAGCGATCACCCAAATGCGGGGACAGCAAAGATCTGGACCAGATTGAAGAAAGAATTTAGCCATACAAAGTTAGAAACACAGCCGATCATAGGGTTCAAGGAGATCATGATGCTACCTGGTGAAACCCCATGGGATCTAGATCAAAGGCTGAAAAGTATCATCCGTGTAGAAAACATGATAGTGTCGGATGCGTAGCACTGTGCTTTGTCTGTAGAGTCATTGACACTGCATCTGAGGACGGCTTTCTCACAACAAAAGATCTCAACCTAGGCTGAAGAATTGGAGACAACGATGAGGTTTCACGAAAATCTCTTACAGGACCCAGGGTTGGGAGTTCAGCAAATCCAAGCACAGATACAATCCCTATGTTTAGAAATGAAGTTAAAATAGGAACAGGCACCTCGCCCAAAAGCTCGGGAGGAAGTATCGTGTATAAAGTGTAGAAGTCAGAGTCATGATCAAGATCACTGTCTAGTCTTTGTGAACTATGTGGTAGGGGGGAGACCAATGCCATTGCGACCAAAGGTACCGGCAGGACCAAGCGCAACACCCTTCCTCTAGTGCACGATCTGTCAGGAGGGAGGAAAGCATGCCACGGACAACTGCCATCTATTATGGAACACAGACAACGCCCCCTGCAAGTGGTGTTATAGACATTTTTGGGCACTGCAACCCCAATCATAAATGTCCATAGAACAAAGGATCCTAAGTCCCTAAAAGTGTTGCTTCACTCCCTAAAGGAACAAGGTCAGCTGATTACATCATCTCCCAAAAGTTCTCCAAAGAAAACTGCTCAAAATGGGTCAAAACTGAACCATACAGAATGCCCAGTACAGAGGGTGTGATGCATCTCACCTACTCAGTGTAAAGGGTGTGATGCATACTAGAAAGCCATTCTGTAGGGTGCGATGGGCGAGAATGGACAAATGGCAAAGACAGTTTGCGAGGTGGAGGATCATAGAATCTTCCAGAAACTTCTCCTTTGACACTTGCCTCTCCAAATTCGCCCAGGGATGAGTAAGAGATCATCAATATCCAAGTGGAATCAAGAACTATCAGAGAGAGGACACTAATCAAAATCCTAGAAGTGGAATCACCCCCCTACAAACATCTATATATGGATCCCTCATCACAGAGATCCAGAGGCTGGAATCTTGTATCTTGTAAGGAAGTGTTGTTGGTTTCCTGGTGCAACATCATAGTGTTGTGTGATCTAAGATTTACATGAGGTGAAGAAGGGCTTTCATGCTGGAGGATGATGCTGGGTCAGAACAAATTGTTGTAATCCTCTTTGCTATTCTTGATATTAATAAAACTATTCATGTTTTCCTCCACATTCTTGTATGTTTGATGATATATGCATTTGTGTGGTCAATACATATCTAGTCCTGTATTGCTTATGATTGTAGATCTCTGATCTTCGATAGTATTATGCTGCTTTGATTTCACAGGTGCTCCTTGAATCTGGGTAGACGAAGAAGAAGAGGCAAAGATCTATCAGAAAGGAGAGGAACCAAGCAAGGAACCAAGCGCAAGACTGAGGTTAGTGTCCTTTTTTCCCCTCTTATCTACTTCTCATAAAGAAAAGCAAAAGTAGTTTTAGTTTGTTTGTTTCTAAGATAGCTACCAGTCTTAGTGGGACTAGCAGCTTTGAGTGGACACTAGATTTCCCGATAACAAAATGGTGACTCCGCTGGGAAGCGAATAAATTGTTTGCTAGTCTATATTTGTTTGTTTTATAAACTTACAGACGGAGCCTGAAGTCAAGCCAGCTAGCCTTCGAACTGCATTTGCTATGCAAGTGCAAAGTAGATCAATGTTGCTTCAGTCTATCTCCGGGTTTGTTTACAAATTGAACAATCGATTTGCAAACACACTAATTGCCCTAGTGGTGGCTCTAGTAACCTCATTAGATCAACCCCTATGATTTATATTTATTGAACATCACTTGCTCAGCCTAAATCCCTGAATTGAGCTGCAAACTGTGACCAAAGACCAAGTAAAAGTCTCGCATTGGTACCATCGCACCCTCTCTTCAAGGAAGTCTGTATGCATCGCACCTCCTGTGTGTAGTAGGTGAGATGCATACTGAATTCCCTGTGTAACGAGTGCGATGGTTAGAGAAGGTTAGTTTTCCCTTTAGACTTTGGTTTTCCTTCACTCTCTTCAGCTCTATTCAGGAGTTTTGTTGTCTGTGATCAGTATACCTCTGTGGAAACCCCCTTCCTTTCCATCATTCCACCTCAATTGTGCAAAGAACTGTAAATGTTTTTATGTATTGTGCGCCATTTTCAGTTCTCTTTTACAAAGAAGTAGCGTAATCAAACTATCGTTTCTTGATTTGGAAGTGTCGCAAGTGTCGTTTTCAGTCATAGAAGAGAATCTTATTGTTCTTGATGGTTGATTATATTGTTACTCTTGTATGTGATTTGAATTAGTAGTTTTTCAAATGTCGAAAACAATTTTCAATTCGAAATTGCAAAGTGTCGTCATTATCTTCACTTCGTTTGGAAGAGGAATTTGTTAGTATTGTCGCTTTGAAAAGATAATTCAGATTTGTACTTAGCATTCTTCTTGTCATTCACACATTAAGAAGGATGAAAACAAATACATGCATGTGCATTTTTATTTATATTGCTTGTTGATTTGATTTAGGACAGTGCATTTAGTGTGTGCTATGTGCTCTTTGTTGAAAGAATCTCATTTTTCTTTCCTTAGTAGCTAGGATTTTCATTGCAAAAGAAGATTAAACGATTGTTCATCATCTTAGACTGCATTTTAGGAATTGTATATCTACATCACGCGGTGAACCTGAAAAGCAAATTATTAAGCAAGATAAACTGTAAAATAAATTCAATGAACATAAAAACACTTTGGAACCTAACGCACAACATCTAGAAGTCTAGGCTAGAGATGTATTCCGGTGTTGTAAAGCCTGGTAACTATCGCTTTCATTGCTGGTTGGGTGATTCCTCCTCTTTGAGACGACAAGTGTCAGTGCGGACTTGTGCTCCCATGTACCATCGAGTATATATTGGGAGACCACAATAGGCTATATCCTTTATCCTTAGGAAGCCGTGTCTGTCGCCCTATCGATCGCAATGCACTGAACACAGCATTCAGGAATATTGACTGTCGTACCGTAAAAAGTATTATGTAGTTTTGTGACTGGTTTCGTAATCCCTCTATCTAGATTTCCAGAGTATTCTCTTTCATTCCTTTTTAGACTCCTTAAAGGAAAAGGTCCATCTAAGCACTTGTCACTTCAGGCTCATTAAAAATCGAAGGCGACTAGAGTCATCTTTCGTTTTTTCTTGACTCTTAAAAATTGAAAAAACAAGTTGTGTCAAAGCGTCTAAAATTCATTTAATTCGAAATCACTTTTCCCCTTTTTATTTTGAGTTGATCAAGTAATCCACAATCGTGGAATAAAGTCAATCAAAACCCCATCGTTCGCGGAGACTTACGAGTCAACCATCGTTGACTCCGGAAACAAAGCTATTCTAGACAAAGTGAACTCGTCTGACTCGATCAAAGTCCCCTAGGTTGGTTGGGGCAAGTACTCCAACATCCTTAGAGACTCCAGTTACTCCAAACATTTCTGGTATCCCTGCCTCTACAGAAGAAATTCCGCAGCCACAAGAGGACATTACAACTGATCCTAGTGTGACAGTAAACACTTCTATCCCTGAAACGGTTCCATCTACAACTGATTTGGAAGGTGTTACTCCCCAAACATCTGTCACTACAGAACTCATACCTTCTTTGACACCAGAAATATTTTACGGACATGACGGTCTACCTCTTCCTCCTGGATTGATTTCCATAGAAGAGACTGTGGAAGATCCTCCATCTAACGCTCCATCGCAATTTGGAGCTAGGATCACGCTATATCCTTCTTCATCAGAAGTTTCTCTCCCGCCATCGAAAGTTCTTGAAGAATCACTGAGGAATCTTTTGGATAGACTAAATATGTCTGAACAACCGTCGACATCTAGGACTGTGTCATCCAACATAGCAGTTGCAGAACTTCCTGCTGCTACTCCGACAATGTTCGCCAGTGTGCCATTTGTCCCAACTAGCTCTCATTCACTGGATGGAATCCATCCAGGGGTTGTTTCGATAGTGTGGTCTATTCCCGTTTGTTCTTCTGGAATAGTATCTGGAATCTCTTATGTTGAGTCTCAGCAAATTGACCCTTCGCACTGTCAATTTGGGCAATCCGGTCCCCAAAGGCAAATCATTCCTTTGAGCACCGGATTACCGCTGTATGGAGGGCCATATACCCTTTCATTGTCTTCTTCAGGAGAACAACCATGCGAGAGTTCACAACAGAATTTAGGTTATGCTGGAATTACATCTAGTGATTGGGTGCCAATCCTGCCTCAACAACCAAGAGTTGTATACTCAATGCAACAAAGTTTACCTATGTCAAATATCCCCACTACGTCGGCTATTGTGGTAGTGTCACAAGTACAAGTGTTGCCTATTGTATGCCAACCTCAGGTTTCTCAAGTCATAATGCAACAACCTCTTGTCCCTACAACGCGACCGCAATCACCGACTAGTGGAATGACCCAGGTTCAAACGAGGATCATTACCCCTTATATTGGTCAAATAGTAAATACTGGACAATAGCTCATGGCTTCACAACCATGGCTGGTGCAATACCAACAACCGCAATTCCAACAAGCTTACCAAGGATCTGAGAAACAAGTCTTTGCGAGTAATGGGCAGCCATATATTCAAAACGGTCAATATCAATCATTTCATAATGGTCATGCCCATCAACCTTACCAAAGTTACCAACATCAGATGCATTACGCTCGTATGCAAAGACCAACTGCTCAGGCAATTCCATCTTATCCTGGGTACGCTTCACCGAGCCCGAATCAACAATTACCTTTCATGGTGACTTTAGAGTTACCGGATCTAAATCGACTAACGAACGATCCAATTGCCTACGCCCCTTGGTGGCCAGCGATTCTGCATAAACTTCCGTTAGATATTCCTAAATTTAATGAAAATCCGGGTGAAGACCCGTCAAATCATGTGATGACTTTTCATCTGTGGTGTTCATCAAACACTCTCAATGATGATTCAATCAGGCTTCGCCTTTTTCAACGAACGTTAACTGGTCTGGCAACAAAATGGTATATCGAATTGCTGAGAGCTTCATTTGATAACTTCAGTACCCTAGCCACAACCTTTTTAACCCATTTTCAGTTACCCATAAGGTATGAAACGGGAATAGAACTACTTACCAATTTCAAGAAAATGACAGCCACTCACATATCCGATCATGTTCATGAGTGGCGATGTCGTCGTAGAATGGTAAAAACATATGTTCTTGATTAGCTATTGGCTGAATGGTTTATTAAGTCATTATTACCTTCTATTACGGAAGATGTGGCAAGGGGAGGAGTCATCACTGAAGAGCAAGTTATTTCTCATGCACAATACCTAGACTTGATCTATACTAAGTCTGGCACGCTCTACGATAAAATCCCTGATACTCCTAGACCGGAATTTTCGGTTCCCCCCCCCCCCTCCTAAATCAAACAAAGACTTTCATGGCGGCGATGGTGTGATAGGTACGACTAGCATGAAAACGGTAAAGGCTATGTCAAAGAAGGCCTGTACGGTTTGAAGTCAATGCAAATGAGGAACTTCTCACCTCAGAAGTAAATGTCGTGTCGACAGACAAAGTAAAAGAACCCAAGCAACCAAGAGGCAAGAAGAAAAAGAAAGGGAAGAAGAAGAAACAGGAGGAGTCGTCTCCTGAAAAACCTTCCGCTAACCCTTCTGGAGATAGGAAACCAAATCGTCCATGCCTAATATGTGATGAGGATCATTGGATGAGAAAGTGTCCATATAAAGTTGAGCTTAGAAAATTCTTCAAGAGTTCAAGAACCTCGGCAGTATTGAATGATCCGTTTCCAAATCTAGGAACAAATCTGGTTGCTACCGACAATGCTTCCCCATCCCAAATGCAAATTTTGTCTATTTCGAAGCAGGAAAATGATGCCTTGATATCAACAAGGAATAAAGATTACAGGAATCCATAGATGTTGAACAACAAGGATAATGATCAACCTTGTAATTCGACAACAACTTCACCTGAAGTTGTGCCACCCATCATCCCTGAACTAACGATAAAACCGCCAAAAGGAGTAGTACACAAATCAACGTTTAATCCTCATTCCAGAGTAGCACAACATTATAATATAGTGGAGGATTTGGCCCAATCGTCGTCTGCTATGTCGACACTTGAGGTACTGCAAAATTGCCCCTCCCAAAGGTAGGCTTTATTTTCAGCGATAGGTGGGATTGACCCAACGGATTCCAATATTGTATCCTTTAACCACAAAGGATATGACCCTTAGTTACCAGCTCAACTAGCTTTCCTTATTCAAGTGAAAGCCCTCAACAAAAATGTTCATCGAATAATTATTGATGAGGGGGCATCTACATGCATTATTTCGATGAGTTGTTGGAAAACTTTAGGATCTCCAACCTTGTCCCAATCGTCGATGACATTAAAAGAATTTGATGGACGAACATATACCCCATATGGGATATTTAGTAACTTGCAAGTCGAACTGGGGGGAAAAACAGTAGAAATTGATGTTGAAGTTATCGACGGAAACCTCGATTACAACATCCTACTAGGAAGGCCCTGGATATATGCGATAGCTACCGTTGTGTCGACCCACTTTAGGAAGATTGCATTTCCTTTCCAAGGAGGAATTGCAATCGTCGACCAACAAACATTTCCCCCCAATAGTTCACAAGTTATGGGAAGCATTCTGATGATCCATGGAAGCCCTCATTCGCTTCAAAATATCGGAGCAGGCCTACTAAAAGACCCTACATTAATGGTGACCTTTTCCCTACCGCCTCCAATCAATTTGGCGGAAGTGGCCAAGGTGGGAACCTGCAATATGGTATCTTCTATTCAAAAGATGATAGAGAACGATATTAAAACGGATCATCTGCAGGTATTGCCTCTAAGCCAAATAGAAATATTGTAGCAATCAATGTTTTCGGCATGGTAGGCAAACCAGAATCAACGTTGATCAAGCGTTTGGATAGATAGGTCTAAGGAATATGGCACCCCTTCAGATCCTTTGTCGCAAGTACATTCTACAGACGAAGGAATAGTTCAGTCAATGATGATTGATGGGGCACCATGGGAAGATTACCACCATCGTTCCCATCTTCTGGATTGTAAGGAGGATAATTCCAGTGACTTTGAACATCGCTCAGTTCTTGACTTTCTGTCAAATACTGTAAATACGGTGGATTCTGAGCAAAACCTATCCAATATTGAAGAGACTATCGCCATAAATATCCCGACCAAAACAGATGTTGTAGAGAATATTCATGTCGGCAAATCTTGTTCTTCTTCAGAATTGGAAGTATATTACGCTCTCTTTCATGAGTTTAGAGATGTCTTTTCTTGGTCATATGATGAAATGCCAAGCATTGACTCGAGCATAGTTGAACATGAAATTAAGATGTATCCAGATGTCAAATCGGTATGACAATGGCTCCGACAGGTGCACCCCAAGAAAGCCGCTACCATCAAGGTGGAAGTTGAAAAAATCCTCCACGTTAGTTTTATTTACCCAGTTCCTCTAACTGATTGGGTATCGAATATTGTTCCTGTGATTAAGAAACAAGGAACGATTAGAGTGTGTGTCGATTATAGGGATGTAAATCAAGCTTGTCCGAAAGACAACTACCCTATGCCCTTCATTGACCAGATAATTGATGAATGCGCCGGATTTGAAATCTTTTCATTTATGGATGGATTTTCCCATTATAATCAAATAAATATCCACCCACAAGACCAGTCAAAGACTACATTTATTTGTCTGTGGGGCACATTCACATATCGCAAGCTACCCTTTGGTTTAAAGAATGTAGGGGCAACATTTTGAGAGAGCAATGAATTATGCTTTCCATGACATCAAGAACATCATTCAACCATGTCTCGACTATCTTCTAGCTCATTCGCGAAAGCAGACTGATCATCCGCAGCATTTGAGAGCGATATTTCTACGTTGCCGACACTACAAGATACGACTCAACGCGCACAAATGTGTGTTTTGTGTCTGTTCTGGTCGTTTACTTGGATTCGTCTCGACCCATGTAAGGTTCAGGCAATCATTGATTTGCCTCCACCTTCAAATTTTCTTCAGATTTAGAAACTCCAAGGGAAAGCAAACATTCTGAGGAGGTTCATTCCAAATTACGCCGGACTTGCTAAAGGTTATACTTGTCTATTGAAAAATGAAGTACCCTTCATTTAGGATCAGGTCACGCAAGCTTCCTTTGATGCTTTAAAACAATCCCTAATAAAAGCGTCATTAATGTATGCTCTTGATTATCAAAAAGACTTTAACCTGTATCTGGCTGCAGCGAATACGACTATAGTGACGGTTTTAGTTCAAGAAGATGATGGAATTGAAAATCCTATATATTATTTAAGCCGAAACTTAAATGATATATAAATGAAGTACTCTACGTTGAAAAGCTAGCCCTAGCAGCTGTTAAAGCAATACAGAGATTTCGACACTACGTCCTCTTCAGAAAAACTACCATTTTATCATATTGCAACCCCATGACTTGTATATTGTCGCAACAGTTGCTGGGGGGAAAATATTCAAAATGGATAGCAATTTTACAAGAGTTTGATCTGGAATTCAAAAAATCCAAATCAAAGAAAGCCCTGGTTTTCATGGAGTTACTGTGTGATCTGCCATCGTCGTCCAACGATGCAACGTATGAAGAAGAAATCTTGGATGAAATTTTTTTTTTGATATCTTAAAGCAATCCATGGTATGGATATATAATTATATATCTCCAAACCCAAACATATAGGTCTAATACCTCATGCTCTGAACAACAACGGATTCTATACCAAGCAAAAGACTACGTGATCGTTGGTGATACGCTTTACCGTCGTCGTGTCGATACAGTTCTGTGGAGGTGCCTCACCCATGAGGAGGCTGAAAAAGTCTTGAATGATTGTCATTTAGGCACGTGTGGGGGGCATCAATCTGGTTATGCTACGATGCAAAATATTTTACGAGCAGGATACTTCTGGCCAACAATGTTCAAAGATTGTATAACCGCAGTCAGAAGTTGCCATGCTTGTCAAATCTTCGATAACAAAACCAGGAGACCACCCGCACCTCTGCAACCAGTAGTTTCTATTGGGCCATTTTCCAAATGGGGCATAGATTTCATGACATGCAACCCCACCTCAGACAAGGGGCATGGGTATATCATAGTCGCAGTAGACTATTTTACCAAATGGATCGAGGCGATGCCTACATTAAACAACAACGGCGAAACGACTACCCTTTTCTTTTTCAATCACGTAGTCTCCAGATTCGTCATTCCATAGGCCATAGTCACAGATCATGGATCGCATTTTTACAATCACATGATGGTTGAGTTGGCTGCCAAATTAGGACTATTCCATGACAGCTCTACTCCGTATTATCCGCAAGCTAACGGGCAAGTTGAGGAGATCAACAAGGTCCTGAAGTGCATGCTACAAAGGATGATTGGAGTCCATAAACGGAGTTGACACCTGATCCTGTACTCATCCTTGTGGGCATACCAGACATCAGTGAGGAATGCGACCGGGTTTACATCTTTTTAACTGGTGTATGGCCTGGAAACAATCTTACTAGTTCAGTGTGGAATCTCGTCCCTCAACCTCGCGGTCGACCTTCTCCCTGGAACTTCAGAAGAAGAGGCTTGTTTCTTGGAATTAATCTAATTGGATGAAACCCATTGTGATGCAGCTTTAGCTGACGAAGCCCATAAGAAATGAGTCAAAGCACAGTTCGACAAAAATGTCAAACCTCGTGTCTTCTCAGAAGGTGACCTGGTCTTACTTTACGACCAGGAGTCTGATAAGTTGGGAGCAGGTAAGTTCAAGTCTTTATGGATGGGTCCCTATATTATTAAGCATGTATTAGCAAAAGGAGCCTACGAGTTGGTGGATTATGATGGGATTCCACTGGCACAACCCCGTAACAGGTTGTACCTCAAGCGTTATTATGCTTAATTCAGCGTAGTAATCCCTATGATTTTGTTACATTTTTGTTTTCACTAAGGGTAATTGTTTTGGTTGGGTAATCCACTTGTTACATTTGTTGTAGATGTCGAACCTATTGGAATCATTTGTTGGATATGCCGACGGAGCGAGTTTGCGGAACCGATCTTCTGCGGCCTGGGCCATTTTCGATCCCAATGGCGAGTTAGTGAGTTTCAGAGGGTTATGTATTGATGAGTCGATGAAAAATATCGTTGAATATAGTGAGTTGATAGAACTCCTCTCTGATGCCATCACACATGGCATATGCTGACTTATCGTTAGGCTAGACTCACAACTTGTCATTCTACAACCCACTGGTATCTACTCTGTACGGAATCTAGCTATCTATCGCATGTTCCTAAGGGTCAAGATTTTGGAAAGACAGTTCAATTTCATTCAATATCAACATATTTCCAAAAATTTAAACACATTAACAGACTCATTGGAAAATTATGTGTTAGATAGACATTTGCGACATTTATAAAAGAAGCATTTCATCAATATTTGCAACAGGATCATGTAACTTAACCGAAATAAAGCTCTGAAAATCAAAAATATATATGTAACTGTTTATGGTTTACACATAATGTTCCGTAACCAAGAAAAAATCGGTCAAATGACCCAAAACTCAGAATGCTACGGGGCACCCTAGTCTAATGATGTTGGTGATAACAAGTCACCGCCTATGCAATGATGCGTAGAAGCCTAGTCCATTGACTCGACACGCTAGTAGTATGTCACTGCAGCCGCAGAGGAAACTCCTCGGTCCTCATGTTCGGAATACCAAGGGTGAGACCCTTGACTTGATCCTGTAATTCTTAAAGAGTCTCGACCATGTCAAGGTCGCGGAGGATGGCCCTCCCCACAGCCTCTCGTGCCAGAGTGGCAGCTAGTTCTCTCTGGCGTACTGCTGGTCGAACTGGTCCAATATCTGCATGAGCACATGAGTTTTGATTAAGTCTTGATCAAAGAAAGGATGCAGGGCAAAGCTTTGAAAGGTGCAAGCTCCATAAAAAATGGCATCTATAGATGAGATATCCTTATTATATGACTAGCACGAGCAGTTTTCATGTGGAGTTCAAGCTCGTTAAAAATTAAACCTAAGCAATGACCAAATGTTTCCCCCAGAGTTTAAGCTCATTAAAAAATGAACCAATTTCTGGTAAATAACCATTGTGAATGCATTGTCATCAAATTTTAAGCCTTCGTCGTGTTCTCATCATCACCTCCACTCTATTTTAGCCAATCATACGCCTCCATTTGATTGTTTACCCTTTTGAGGAATAGTTGTGACGAGTGATCTTGCTAGCCATCCTTATGACACTGCCATTATTGGAAAATTCCAAACCATACCTGGAATCAGCTGCTACCCGAAATTATTACTCATTCCTCAAAAAACGAGTCTCCTTTAAGCTCTTTTCACCTGACTCATAAAATATGAAAAGATTATCGAGCGATTGGCCTCTCCAGCTCGTTAAAGTCATCGGAAGTGGTATCCCTCCCCTAGATTTTAATCTTTTTGGACTTGAGGGATTATTACACAAAACGATCGAGCGCTTGTCTTGTTCGGCTCATTAAAACTATCGAAAATTCATCCCTTTCGTATTATTTTACGCTTTTTCGGACTTAAGGGATTATATGACGAAAAGGAATCATTAGAGTTTCCTTTCCATCCCTTTTTAGACTCTCTAAAATTGAAAAAGGACCGAGTTATCATTGTCGTTAAAATCGTTAAAATCAATAGCAACAAACTTATCCAAATGGACGAGAATGAGTTTCACTGTAGCTAGGCTCGTTAAAACATAGCGACGGGTTCGCTCGAAGGGCGGATTATAGAACAAGCATATGTTATCCTCCTCAAGCTTGATAAAAATAAAGAGGTACTAGTCAGCAATGACTAGGGAAAAATTGGGAAGAAAATTTGAAGAAACTTTATTGGTTAGCAAGTCGCTCTTGAACATGACACTTTCGCTCCACGTCCAAGTCGAGTTGGGTTATTTCGTTCACCGGTCATATCACCATTAGTCCGTCACACCATCCATCTTTGGGGTTAACACTACCAATCCATTGTTAGTGTCACCAGTATGTTCAAGAGAAGTCGCTCATAGAATTCACCTGTGTCTCATCCGCTGCAATACATTCATGCTCCATTCTTTCATGACCGCCACCCTGAACCCTATATCATCAGATCGTTTTCACCTCCAAAATCATTTTCTCCATTCTGTGTCGTATATGTGGGATTCATTAAGGCCCTCCTATGATGGGTCACTTCTTGTCGACATCAGCTCATTATCCAAGAAGTCGACCTAGGGACAACCCCTTTCAGTACTTTGAAGCTTGCATGCCTCAATGGCAAGTTTCTTACTTTTGGCGACAGGTTTACATCAATGGCCTTTGACCGCGAGATTTTCCATGGTGTTCGATGCCAAGTCCCTTTTTCACACCACGTGAATTGTACTATAGTACCTTGAGGGTCATTGTCATTATTGGTGATTCCTCTCACGCCTATTAACAACTTACATCACTGGTTGGTAATCAGGTGATGTCTTTCCATGTTCGACTCCAGAACATCTTTCACATGGATCGACTTGTACTCCTAGTAAAGATTGAACGAGTTTTGAAGACCCCGGATCTAGTTTCATCCATCCGGGCTGCGATATATTCAGGAATATAAAGACACCAAATGTACATCATTGCCGAACAGATTATCATCCAAATCAAAGGATGATGACTCCGTCCAAATCATCAGTCTGCTACACAGACGGTTGTCTGTCCTATGTACATGAAAATGAATTTATAAAGTTGAGCATGGGAATTCCCGCCTTAGCTAGATCATGAAAAAATATTACGAAGATAATGTATTGTATTCTATCTTATTACAGGTTTCCTTCTAGCTCGAAAAAACTTCGGATCCTCATGATAAAGCATTTCACCCGACATCGAAAGATTAACAACCTCATGCTTTAGGGGGCAACTGTTATAGACATTTCTGGGCACTGCAACCCCAATCATAAATGTCCATAAACCAAAGGCTCCTAAGTCCCTAAAAGTGTTGCTTCACTCCCTAAAGGAACAAGCTCAGCTGATTACATCATCTCCTAGAAGTTTTCCACAAAAAACTGCTCAGAACTGGTCAAAACTGAACCATATAGAATGCCCAGTGTAGAGGATGCGATGCATCTCACCTACTCAGTGTAAAGGGTGCGATGCATACTGGAAAACCCTTCTATAGGGTGCGATGGGCGAGAATGGACAAATGGCAAAGACAGTTTACGAGGAGGAGGATCATAGAATCTTCCAAAAGCTTCTCCTCTGACACTTGCCTCTCTGAAATCACCTAGGGATGAGTAAGAGATCACCAATCTCCAAGTGGAATCAAGAACTATCAGAGAGAGGAAACTAATCAAAATCCCAAAATTTGACTCACCCCCCTACAATCATCTATATATGGATCCCTCATCACAGAGATCCAGAGGCTGGAATCTTGTATCTTGTAAGGAAGTGCTATTGGTTTCCTGGTGCAACATCATAGTGTTGGGTGATCTAAGCTTTACTTGAGGTGAAGAAGGGATTTCTTGCTGGAGGATGATGCTGGGTCAGAACAATTGGTTGTAATCCTCTTGCTATTCTTGATATTAATAAAGCTATTCAAGTTTCCCTCCACATTCATGTATGTTTGATTGTATATGCATTTGTGTGGTTAATACATATCTGGTCCAGTGTTGTTTATGAATATAGATCTTTGTTCTTCAATAGTATTATGCTGCTTTGATTCCACAGATGCTCTTTGAAGCTGTGTAGACAAAGAAGGAGCGACAAAGATCTATCGAGAAGGAGAGGAACTGAGCAAGGAACCAAGTGCAGGACAAAGGTTGGTGTCCTCTATTCCCCTCTTGTCTATTTTCATAAAGGAGAACAAAAGTAGTTTTAACTTGTTTGTTTCTAAGATAGCTACCAGTCTTAGTGGGAATAGTATCTCTAAGTGGACACTATTCTCGGTAACAAAATGGTGACTCCACTGGGGAGCGAATAGATTGTTTGTTAGTCTATTTTTTGTTTGTTTTATAAACTTACAGACGGAGCCTGAAGTCAAGCCAGCTAGCCTTCAAACTGCATTTTCTATGCAAGTGCAAAGTAGATAAATGCTGCTTCAGTCTATCTCCGGGTTTTGTTTATAAATTGAACAATCAATCTGCAAACACTCTAATTTCCGTAAGTGGTGGCTCTAGTAACCTCGTTAGATCAACGCCTGTGATTTATATTTACTGAACATCACTTACTCGGCCTAAATGCCTAAATTGAACTGCAAATTGTGATCAAAGACTGGATAAAAGTCTCGCACTGGTACCGTCGCACCCTCCCTTCAAGGCAGTCTATATGCATCACACTTCCCGTGTGCAGTAAGTGCGTTGCATACTGGATTCCCAATGTGACAGGTGCGATGGTCAGGGAAGGTTAATTTTACCTTCATACTTTGGTTTTTCTTCACTCTTTTCAGTTCTATTTAGGAGTTTTGCTATCTGTGGTCAGTATAGCTATGTGGAAACCCTCTTCTCTTCCATCATTCTGCCTCCATTGTGCAAAGAACTGTAAGTGTTTTTTATGTATTGTGCGCCATTTTCAGTTCTATTTTACAAAGAAGTAGTGTAATCAGACTGTCGTTTCTTGATCTGGAAGTGTCGCAAGTGTCGTTTTCTGTCATAGAAGAGAATCCCATTGTTCTTGATAATCGATTGTACTGTTACTCTTGTATGTGATTTGAATTAGTAGTTTTTCAAGTGTCGAAAACAATTTTCATTCCGAAATCGCAAAGTGTCGTCCTTATCTTCACTTCATTTTGAAAAAGAAATTTGTTAGTATTGTCGCTTTGGAAAGTAATTCAAATCTGCACTTAGCATTCTTCTTGTCATTCATACATTAAGAAGGCTGAAAACAAATACATGCATGTGCATTTGCATTTAGACTGCTTGGTTTGATTTAGGACAGTGCATTTAGTGTGTGCTCTGTGCTCTTTGTTGAAAGACCCTCAGTTTTCTTTCCTTAGTAGCTACGATTTTCATTGCCAAAAGAAGATTAAACATTTGTTTATCATCTTAGACTGCATTTTAGGAATTGTATACACATCACACGGTGAACCTGAAAGGCAAATTTTTAAACAAGATCAACTACAAAAAAAAATTAATGAATCTAAAAACACTTTGGAACCTAACGCACAACATCTAGAAGTCTAGGCTAGAGACATATTCCGGCGTCGTAAAACCTGGTAACTGTTGTTTTAATTGTTGGTTGGGTGATTCCTCCACTTTGAGATGACAAGTGCCAGTATGAACTTGTGCTCCCACGTACCATCGAGTATATATTGGGAGACCACAATAGGCTATATCCTTTATCCTTAGGAAGCCCTGTTTGCCGCCCTATCGATTGCAATGCATTGAACACATCATTCGGGAAGATTGACTGCCGTACCGTAAAAAGTATTATGCATTTTTGCGATTGGTTTGGTAATCCCTCTGCCTATATTTCCAAATAAGTCTCTTTCGTTCCTTTTCAGACTCATTAAAAATCGAAGACGACTAGAGTCATCTTTTGTTTTTTCTCGACTCTTAAAAATTGAAAAGACAAGTTGTGTCAAAGCGTCTAAAATTCATTTAATTCGGACAAAAATTTCCATTTTTATTTTGAGTTGATCAAGTAATCCGCAATCGTGGAAGAAAGTCAATCAAAACCCCGTCGTTCACGGAGGCTTACGAGTCAACCATTTTTTACTCCGGGAACAAAACTATTCCGGACAAAGAGAACTCGTTTAACCGGATCAAAGTCCCCTAGGTTTCTTGGGGCAAGTACTCCGACATCCTCAGGGACTCGAGTTACTTCGAACATTTCTGGTATCCCTGCCTCTACAGAAGAAATTCCGCAGCAACAAAAGGACATTACAATTGATCCTAGTGTGACGGTAAACACTTCTATTCCTGAACCAGATCCATCTACAGCTAATTCGGAAGGTGTTACCCCCCAAACGTCTGTTGCTACAGAACTTATATCTTCTTCGGCACCAGAAATATATTACGGACCTGACGGTCTACCTCTTCCTCCTGGATTGATTGCCATATAAGAGATTGTGGAAGATCCTCCAACTAACACTCCAACGCAATTCGGAGCTGGGATCACCCTATATCCTTCTTCATTAGAAGTTATTCTCCCACCATCGGAAGTTCCTGAAGAATCGCTAAGGAATATTTTGGATAGGCTTAATATGTCTGAACAACCGTCGACATCTAGGACTGTGTCATCCAACACAGCAGCGACAGAAATTCCTGCTGCTACCTCGACAATGTTCGCCAGAGTACCATCTGTCCCAAATAGCTCTCAATCGATGGATGGAGTCCATCTAGGGGTTGTTTCGACAGTATGGACTGTTCTTGTTTGTTCGTTCGAAATTGTATCTGGAATCTCTTACGTTGAGTCTCAACAAATTGATCCTTCACAGTGTCAATTTGGGAAAACCGGTCCTCAAAGGAAAATCATTCCTTTGAGTACTGGATTACCATCGTATGGAGGGTCGTATACCCTTTCATTGCCTTCTTCGGAGGGACAACCATGCAAGATTTCACAACAGAATTTAGGTTATGCTGGAATTACAACTAGCGATTGGGTGCCAATCCTGCCTCAACAACCAAGAGTTGTATATTCAATGCAACAAAGTTTGCCTATGACAAATATCCCCACTACGCTGGCTATTGTGGTAGTGTCACAAGTACAAGCGTTACCAGTTGTATGCCAACCTTAGGTTTCTCAGGTTATAATGCAACAACCTCTCGTACCTACGACATGACCGCAATCACCAACTAGTGGAATGACACAGGTTCAAACGGGGTCCATCACCCCCCATCCTGGTCAAACAGTCAGTACTGGATAACAACTCATGGCTTCACAACCATGGTTGGTGCAATACCAACAACCGCAATTCCAACAAGCTTACCAAGGATATGAGCAACAAGTCTTTGCAAGTAATGGGCAGTCGTATAATCAAAACAGACAATATCCACCATATCATAATGGTTATACCCATCAACCTTACCAAAGTTACGAACATCAAATGCATTATGCTGGTATGCAAAGACCAACCACTCAGGCAATTCCATCTTATCCTGAGTATGCTTAGCCAATACTGAATCAACAGTTGCCTTTTGTGGCAACTTTAGAGTTACCAGATCTAAATCGACTAACGAATGATCCAATTGCCTACGCCCCTTGGTGGCCGGTGATTCCGCATAAACTTCCGTTTTATATTCCTAAATTTAATGGAAATCCAGGTGAAGACCCGTTGAATCATGTGATGACCTTTCATCTGTGGTGTTCATCCAACACCCTCAATGATGATTCGATCAGACTTCGCCTCTTTCAGCGAACGTTAACTGGTCCGGCAGCAAAATGGTATATCGAATTGCCTAGAGCTTCGTTTGATAACTTCAGTACCCTAGCCACAACCTTTTTAACCCATTTTCAGTTACCCATAAGGTACGAAACAGGAACTGAGTTGCTTACCAATTTCAAACAAATGACGACCACTCACATATCCAATCATATTCATGAGTGGCGACGTCATCGTAGAATGGTAAAAACATATGTTCCTTATCAGCTATTGGCTGAATGGTTTATTGAGTCATTATTACCTTCTATTACAGAAGATGTAGCAAAGGGAGGAGTCGTAACTGAAGAGCAAGTCATTGCTCGTGCACAATTTCTAGACTTGATCTATACTCAGTCTAGCATGCTCTACGATAAAATCCCCGATGCTCCTAGACTGGAATTTTCCGTTCCTCCCCCTCCTAAATCAAGCAAAGACTCTCATGTCGGCGATGGTGTGATAGGTACGACAAGCACTAAAACCATAAAGGCTACGTCGAAAAAGGCCCACATGGTTTCAAGTCAAAACGAAAATGAAGAACTTCTAGCCTCGGAAGTAAATTCTGTGTCAACAAACAAAGGCAAAGAACCCAAACAACCAGGAGGCAAGAAGAAAAAGAAAGGGAAGAAGAAGAACCAGGAGGAGTCGTCTCCTGAAAAATCTTCTGTAAACCCTTCTGGGGATAAGAAACCAAGAAGTCCATGCCTAATATGTGATGAGGATCATTGGACTAGAGAATGTCCATATAAAGCTGAATTTAAAAAATTCTTCAAGAGTTCAAAAACCTCTGCTGTATTGACTGATCCGTTTCCAAACCCAGGAACAAATCTAGTTGCTAGAGAAAATGCTTCCCTGTCCCAAGTGCTAATGTTGTCGGTTTCAAAGCAACTGAATAATGCTCTCATATCGACAAGGAATAAAGAATACGAGAATCCACAGATGTCAAACAACAAGGATAATGGTCAACCTAGTAGTTCGACAACAACAACTTCGACCGAAGTTGTGCCACCCATCATTCCTGAATTAACAATAAAACCACCAAAGGGAGTAGTACACAAATCTACGTTTAATCCTCGTGCCAGAAAAACACAACACTATAATATAGTGGAGGATCTAGCTCAATCACCCTCCGTGATGTCGACACTTGAGGTACTACAAAATTGCCCATCCCAAAAGCAGACTTTATTATCAGTAATAGGTGGGATTGACCCAACGGGTTCCAATATTGTGTCCTTTAATCAAAAAGGATACGACCCTCAGCTACCAGCTCAACTAGCTTTCCTCATTCAAGTGAAAGCCCTCAACAAAACTGTTCATAGAAAAATTATTGATGAGGTGGCATCCACATGTATTATGTCGATGAGTTGCTAGAAAACTTTAGGGTCTCCAACCTTGTCGCGATCATCAACGACATTAAAAGCATTTGATGGACGAACATACACCCCATATGGGATATTAAGTAACTTGCAAGTTGAACTAGGGGGAAAAACAATAGAAATTGATGTTGAAGTTATCGATGGAAACCTCGATTACAACATCCTACTGGGAAGGCCCTGGATATATGCCATGGCTGCCGTTGTGTCGACCTACTTTAGGAAGATTGTATTTCCTCACCAAGGTGGAATTACAATAATCGACCAAAAAAATTTTCTCCCCAACATTTCACAAGTTACGGGAAGCAAATTTTCTGGAAGTGTCATCCCTGGTCAAAATAAGAGAGGCAAGTGTCAGAGGGGAAGTTTCTTGAAGATTCTATGATCTCCCACCTCGCAAAATGTCCCTGCCATTTGTCCATTCTCGCCCATCGCACCCTACAGAGGGGACATCCAGTATGCATCACACCCTTTACACTGGGAAGGTGATATGCATCGCACCCTCTGCACTGGGCATTCAGTATGGTCCAGTTTTGACCATTTCTAAGCAGTTTTTTGTGGAGAACTTCTGGGAGATGATGTAATCAGCTGACCTTGTTCCTTTAGGTAGTGAAGCAACACTTTTAGGGACTTAGAAGCCCTCAGTTTATGGACATTTATTATTGGGGTGTAGTTCCCAAAAATGTCTATAACAGATATGTTTCTTGGATTCCTTTCTCCAAGAGGCGTAGGATTTATCTAAATATCATCTGATTCTGACATGTACAAATGAAGGTATGAATTTATTTATGTTATGGACAAATTTTCAAGGTCGACCAACAAACTTATGTAGGCTCAGAAGCCCAACAATCACGTCTATCCATCCTCAATGTTGCATATAAATAGAATATGACTTAGCCTCATTTGGACGCACTCATCTTCACACATCTCTCTCTCCACACATGCGAAGGAAAGGAAGGAAAATTTCTTGTTCTGGGCATTAACCAAGTTCAACTGAATTTCAGAGACTATTTTGGGTTGTGTTGACCATATTTGACTGTGATTTTTGGTGGAGGAAATCTGTCCCAGCAAGACGCATTTTGGGCACAGGAATTGAGGCTAAACGTTGATTGTTGACTAGCATTGACTGCAGATAGGGATGACTCCAGATAAATTGTTTGACCAGACTTTGACTGGGCTGATTTTAGACTATTTTGAGGGTTGATTCATCTTTCTATTTGGAGGCCAAAGTTTACTAAAGTTGACCGAATTGTTGAGGGTCAAATCTACCCTATTGACCAACATTGAGTTTTCTGGTGTAGGCTCTTTTACTCCTGTTATAAATTATCAGATTTGTAAATTGTACTATCTCTCTCTGTTGAACTATTGAAGACTATAAGAAGAATTGATCAAGAGTTTCCCCACATTGGGATTTGTCCCTGGCTGGTGCCACATCTTGTGTCCTCTTGTTTTGGCTTGTCTTCTACTGTTTATGTTTATATTCTATTTTCATTTTACTATCATGTTGATGTGATTTCTAAACTGGATATTGATATTGGGCCAATAAAGAAATTGAAGTAAAAATGCTCTTAAGCATAGGACATACCATTGTTGCCTAAAATTAACAACTATTACTTCCCTAACTAGAGACTTATTTCCCTTTACCATCCATGGAAGTTTCCTGTGCATTCTACTCTTGGTGTCACACAAATCTTACAGACTTGTTCCCCCAAAGAGGTGTTTGTGATCTCTTGTGTATGTGTTGTAACCAAGGCGTAGCTCTAAAACATTTGCAATGGTGGTCAAACCATATAGTCAGATGGGACTCCTACACCAAACAATATGAGGTCTAATTAGGACCTCACATTGGGGAGATCCCTTGTATGTTGCTGGTATCCAACATTGTCAAAGTTTTGGCACTAGAAGGAGGGCTAGATGACAAGTTGAGCCTGTGAAGTTTGTTTGAATCTCTTACTTTTAATGGCTTTATCCCATATCATAATCCCGAGGTGTTTTCTGAAGCTTTAGATCTTTCAATCCTCATGGAATTTCTACATAACTTGTCACATTTAAAACTCGATGGCAAGGGTACAACAACCATCCTTGATTAAATGATTGAGTTTGTTCAATTTGTTTTTTCAAGTGGTGTTTATTCTGAAGATATCCTCGTCGGGTTGTTCACCCTTACATTGGATGGTTGTGTTAAGTAATGGTGTTATTATTTGCCTTTTGCTTCTATATATTCTTTTAAGCAATTGGTTAATGAGATTCACCACGTTTTCGACAAGTATGAATATCAATATGTTCTTAATGAAGTCAATCAACTTAGAATGGAATCAAATGAATCCCTTAAGCAGTTTGTTGAATGGTTACTTCATCTTTGCTATGAATTTCTGGATGAGAATGTGGATTGGACATTTTTGGATGAAATGTTTTGTTCCTTAGTCGAGATTTCAAGAAAATATTTCGAATCATATTCATTATGCACATCTGTTCAAAAGGAATTTCAACATCCTGAAGAAGAATTTGATATTCCTTTTATTCCTTGTCCCCTCCTTTTGATGTTCCATGTTTTAAGCTTGAACTGATTAGTGAGCTGGGAGATCAATTTGTTGATGAAGAATTATCTTTTATATCACATATTTCCGTAGATAATGATTTCCCTAATCCCATTAATCAATAATCTTCAAATATTGATAATCCCCTTGTCGATCATGACCCTGTTAATCAAGTTCAATCCTTGAACCACCATCATCCCGATCATTTCCTTTTTTCTTAATTATATGGTGATGATTGTTCAAGTTTGATGGACGAATCTTTGTTCCCGCAGGAAGATTCATATTTGTAGAGGTTTCAAATGGATTTTGATGAAATTATTGAAGATTTCATCTCAGGTATATCTCCTTTTGTTCAAGAAGATGACATGCTTATCATTAAGCTTTTTTGTCATAATCTTGAAAATATATCTGATGAACCTCAATTGCCTTATGAATCTTGCAATTTGAATGATGATTGGTGTTCAGAAAAGCAGTTGGTCGTGATTTCTCTGTCTAAATTTTGATCTCTTCAAAGTTCAAATTCAAGTCGAGTGAACAGGACAGTTCAGCCTACGCTGATGGTTATGTCAGGTTCTTGTTACCCTGACGATACTTGTGATTTTTTTCCGTTTAAGATTTTCTCATAGAATTTGGTCATTAATGTCATCTCATGGGATGTCGATTCCCTCTTGAGGGATTCTCACTTTTTACATGTTTTATTCTTAAACCCTCAAGGTAGAAAGTTTAATTAGGCTTTTAAATTTCAATTTTTGCATCCCCCTTCATGCAAATCTATGATCTGTGATGTGGAAACAAAGAATGATATTAACGATTGTCAAGTCCTTCGACCTGGCATCTCTTCTACATCATCCATAAAAAGGTTCAACTCACACGGCAACATGAATTATTGTTAATATGTCATACTCAATTATAATATGGATTTGTCTTTGGTTAATTTTTCTTGTCAAAGTTTTTTCCTAAATGTTGTTTCCATGACTTTATTGCAGATTGGCTTGAAGAGTCTTATCAACTGGGACCCATGTCTCATAGCCTATTCTTTCATGTGTTCAACCAAGTCTTTTTTGGTTTTGAAACTGAGAAATGTTGTTGTTGTGTAGTTTTTAGTTCGATAGAGCAATTAAGTGTGTCATGACGTTGTGCTTGCACTTTTTACTTTTACTTGTCAGTGCATATGTTTTGGTTGTTTATCTTTTTCACTGCATTGTATCTCACTTTGATTTTACATGAACACATTTTTCGACTCAAAAGTCAAGAGAAACTTATGGTTGCATTGAAAGTTCCACTCTACTTAACCCGAGCCTATAATTGTTAGCTTAGGGTAGGATAGGTTGCATTTAGTTAGATGCATTACATTCATGTTTTGCATTTTCATTTTTTCATGCTTTCTCTTTTAGGTTCTAATAGTTCTTGCATAAAGATGGTTTTGAGCTTCAAGGCGATGTGGCTAATATTTTGCAAAAGGCAAGTTGTGGTAACATACAACCCTTGGCTAATTTTTTACCCTCTTCTTTGATTTGGCGTATACATCTCTAAATTCAATGATTTTTGGATGGAAAATATGATCCTTCAGTTGGGAAACTGTAAGTAGAACCATGATGCCCATATCTATTTAGGATTCTCGTTCCCACACTCATTTTTTGTTTATAAACTTGTCTCCAAAGGAGAAACCTATTTTTTCTCTCAATAAGTCGGGATCTCTCTTCCACCCCATTTAAAAATAATAAGTGATGATCCATAATGTAAACTTGAATGTGATAGGAAAAATTGAAAGAACTTTTTTAAGTCTTTTAGGCAATGGATCACTTTGACAAAGCACTTATAATAATGGTTTTTAAACTTAGTTAACATCATAAACATAGACAAATATACCATATCAGAAACACATAACAAAAAAATGATAAAGGATTTCACCCCTCTCCTTGGGCTACATCTCCTGGTCCAACTTCTAATGTTGGGCCTCTCTCATTAAGTGCTCAAATTTATGTTTACATGGATTTAAAATGCTCAGAATGTAAAAATTATGTCTCCAATGGCTCCAAAACAGTAAAAAACCCATAATTGGGCTCTTGTTGGGCTAAATTTGGCCAAAACCTGAAGAAGTTATGCTCTCTAGAAGATTTTTCTGTTAACTTCTCTACAAACTGGATTGATCTACTATCCATCCTACAAATATGCCTTTTCCAGAACTGCCAAGCAATAATTTCGCTTGGTGCTAACGATATTTGCACCAAATTGGGTGCAAAATGTCGCTCCATTTAAATGTCCAATAAGGCCTGAGGTGGAAAATAATGGCCACATGGGGCCATGCGCCCACAGACTGGGGCTAACCATCCGCCCCCATCAACATAGACCCCAAACCTTTGGCTTTCGGTTCCATGCTGCCATAAGAATGAGGTTGTTTCCCAAAACATTGTGCCTGATTTCCATCTCTTCGTCGAGCCCTCTGCTGTGATGATATGTGGTTCCATGGGTTGTGGTGATCGTGGGTTGGTCCTTATTCTTCTACCCCACCTCAACTATTAGCACTCTATTTTATGGCTGCGGTCTAGTGGTTATATTTGGTGGGTGCTAAAACCATGGGCCAGGACTAAGCCCAAGCCCTTGGCTCCTATTGCTTGTGGTCTCGTGGCGGTAAGGTGACCTGGGGCAAGGGCTAAGCCCAGGCCCCGCCCCCAACATTGAATTATGCAAACTTTAAAGAAAACTCTGCCACTATAGTTAATAAGACTCATCCGATAGTGTAGCGGTAAGGCGTTGTGCTACTGCCCCATCGGTCTCATGTTCAATTCACTCAAAGGCAGTTTGGCATAAAATAATTTCAGTGGATTGTTGGGAGGCCATGTGGCTACACACCATTGGCCCATGTGGCTCCCACTCATTGAGCCAACAAACCACCAATTCAACCAATCAAAACTCAATATATTCGAACCATTATGGAGAGGTCAAGTGGCAACCTACCATTGGTCCAAGAAAAATAGTCACCCCGCCCAGTTAGTGTACAAACTGTGCAGTCAGCAGTCCTGCAACCAACTTGCAATTTTTTTACCTGTTTGGGAAAACGATCAGAATGTGATATCAGGAGCATATGATATCAATTTTGAGCGATTCAAGTTCTGTTGGATTCAAGTCATTGAGATATACGCTTTGGTATAGGTTTCGAGCACTTTTTAACACTTTGAATTTTGAGCACTTTACTAATCCCTTGGATCACTCCTCCCAACCAGAAGCTTTTGGACCTCCAAAATACTACTTTTAGCCAACAAACAGATGAGGGTACAGTTCCCTCACCCTTCCATTTTCAATCCATTTGGTTATTTTTGGTTTTGTACCTTTGAGTCTCATACAAAGGTGCTCCTTCTTCTTGTAGTCCTTGTTTTTATGTCAAGGATAAGATCTTGCTGCATTTATTCAAGATTTTTAGGAGAGGAAAATTCTCTTGAAAGAATTTGAACATTCTCTCCTGGGTCTTCAATCAAAGGAGGCTCACCCAGTTTCGGGTTCTTTTAGCCTTGAAGCTTTTCTTTGTTGATGCAAAGCCTTACTTCATCTCCAACCTCAAAATTGTCATCAACATTATGCTTATCATGTCTAGCCTTGTGCTTGGCTTGACTCTTCACCAGATGTGATCGCCATCTCCATGCACCATCCTTCTTTAAATACAAAACACTAGGAAACCCATGAGAAGATGTATTAGAACTAATGTTCCCTTTTTCAAGTAGTTCTTGCATCTGCTTCTTGATCCTTGAGTTCTCTAATAATGGCATCTTGTTCAAACCAATGTTCAAAAGTGATGCATCCTGTTGCAAATGAACTTCATGTTGTTTTCCTCTTTTAGAAGGAAACATGTTAGATTCCTAAAACATCTTATCCCCTGTGTTAACAACTTCAACTAAATCAGATTTTATTCTTGCATCACATTCTTGAAAAGCTTTAGATTCATTAACATGTTTATGTTTAATCATCAACAATGCAAAATTTTGACTAGCATTAACAAACCTCTTCATTTGTCCAGCATACACAAGTGACAAATTCAACTTCTTGTGATGTGCTCTAATAATATACTCAACCCCATTTTTAAATAAATGCTACTAGTTCTCACGATGATGAAAGATGGCGTTCCTGTCATATAAGTATGCTTCCCAAAACAATCCCGCTGATGAGCCCTAGAAATGGGTAATTATATGGGCTCATTCTGCCTCTTATTTTGACTTAATCCACCATTCTCATTAGTTTATTTCATGTTTTTGAATATATTCATGCTAATAGAGTGAATTGGGTTAGTCATTTTGCCATGTAGTCTAATATGTGCCTTATGCAGAATTTTTGGTCAATTTTGGATAAAGTCAAGGGATTTATGAGCAAATGGCAGCCAAAACTCGAGGAAAATAGGGAAGAGG